>JAVLUZ010000191.1:1027741-1087741 GCA_036768485.1 Mermis nigrescens
TTATTCAACAAATAGACACTATTGACCTTTCTATTCATGAAAATTCAAAAAAACTTTGGCGCTTCTCACCGGTAACTCGTATAGTCGATTTCAGACATGTTGTTTTTATTTGTTTTTTTAAAACGTATTTTTATAATAATTGACATTTTGCTTTAGTTATGCAGCAACAAATGTATTCAGGAAATTTTTCGCTAGGTCGAAAATCATTACAAGGTATGTCTAAAATTCAGGAACTCGAGTGCATGGTTTTCACCTCAATTGAATTTTTCAGATTATTGGCGGCCTGGGTGTAGTGTTATTTTGATATACCAAAAATAAATGTTTGGTATGATTTTGGTAGGCACTTGTTAGACTACCAATATCATATTTTAATTCTCAGAATTTTGGTATATCATATTCTTATCATATTAAAACTCCCGGAAAATGTGAAAATATTTTTGATATAATTTTGGTATAAAGTGGTAGCACTTTTTCCTTCTTTCGCTCTATACCTTACCTGCAAATTTCGAAACATGATGCAATGGGTATTTCCCAGGTCATATCTTCATAATATACATACTTAAGTATGCGTGCAGTATAGGTACTTAAGTATGTATGTATACCGAATCGAGCCAAAGAAAAATGCTCCGATGGAACAAAAAAGATAAATATACTTGGAATTGTGGATTGTTAAGGATGTAAAAGGAGGGGACTAGGAAAAAGCTACCTAAAGTCGCAAAATCTGATAAAAATCACATTTTCTCTAAGCAACGCAAAAAATCGAAGTATATTCTGCGGCCTCTGAAAAGTGTCTTTTTTAAATAATTTTCAAAGTTTCAGATAAGAGTGTATAAACGAAATCTATAATGTTTACTTTTTTTAAATTGCTGGCGAGTAGCAACGCTGACTAGCTTCGCATCCTGATTGAT
Organism: Mermis nigrescens; assembly: GCA_036768485.1. Classification (NCBI taxonomy): domain Eukaryota; kingdom Metazoa; phylum Nematoda; class Enoplea; order Mermithida; family Mermithidae; genus Mermis; species Mermis nigrescens. The sequence goes on from JAVLUZ010000191.1 coordinate 1,028,650, forward strand.
AGAAAATTAAGTGGGATTGTATTTAAAGTTGTTTTATTTTGTTATGTGCATTATAGCAAGCAAAGCAGGGGCCGATTGATTAGTGCACACAATCGTTTCAGGCATGCTAGAGTACCTACATTTAGTCTGTTTCAAGTCAACTTACACGTTTCCTACTGTTTTGAACCAACAATTTCTTCAATTGTTTTGGATGCATCGATGTTTGCTATTTCATTCGATTGGCTTAGAAAGGCTGTTACTCAATATCATTTCCTATAGCTACTGCATGGCTAACGTGCTGCTTTTTCAATCATTTTTATGGTTAAATATTTATTTTAATATGTTGGCCGCAGAATATACTTCGATTTTTTGCGTTGCTTAGAGAAAGTGTGATTTTTATCAGATTTTGCGACTTTAGGTAGCTTTTTCCTAGTCCCCTCCTTTTACATCCTTAACAATCCACAATTCCAAGTATATTCATCTTTTTTGTTCCATTGGAGCATTTTTCTTTGCTAGTACCCTACTTTTAATTAGCATGATTTGAGTACATCAGTCAGTAAACACATACAGTAGCATACCACAATAATGACAGCTGTCCAAGAACACGGAAAACAATATTGTTCTTAACATCAGCATTATCCTTTTTAAAACCAGACATCCTTACATCAAAGCTTTTCAGCATAAAATTTACGCAAATATCAAGTGTAAGGAACACTAACGCTCAGATTTAGAAGTAAAATAAATTTGTAGTATAAACTACATGTTAACAACAAATGAATAGTGCAAACTTTACACAACTACTAAGTGTAGAGAAAACTAACAGTCAAATTCCCAATTCTGACTTTACGTAGAACATTTTGAAAAAAATTAAGCTTCCGCAAGGCTCGAGAATTAAAGTTAATATGCGGTGTAAACTTTACACAACCACAGAAGGTAAACAAAATTTCAGTCGGATTCGTAATTCTGATATTACTCTGATATTACGATCAACATTTATTAAAGAAGTAAGTCTCCACAATGGCCCGAGGACAAATTAATATCAGATGTAAACCACTTTACACCACTGCTGACTGCGAACAAACTGGCGTATCATATTTGGTTTCTGGTTCATTTTTAGACTTGAGATTATATCCAGACTCATAACCCAGAACATGGCAGAAAAAGAACAAGACAGAAACACGTTTAATTCCACCATTTGTTTGACTTTACACCTCCCGAAAAAGCTAAATATTGATGTGAACAAACGCAATTCACTGTGACGCGTACCCCTTAGAAAGTACTTTATTTTTGTCCCATTCGACCTCGCCCGACTTCTGAAGAGAGAAAGTGGCGAACAAAAAAATGGACAAACACGTATTTTCCAGTGTCCACCACATTGTAAACTTTAAAAATCTGAGCCTAACGCCCAATTGAGTGTAAATAAATTCGGTTCGGGCCAGTTTGTAGCCCTTTGATTGTAACACGTTTGAATGTGCCAAACTTATGTTCCGCAAAATATCAACTCATAAGCGTAAAAGTTGGCAGAGAAATCTTGGACAAAATCTGTTTTTTAACTTATCCACTAGAGTGTAAAGTTTAAACCCTGGTACTAACTGCGTATTGATTGTAGAAAAGTTTACTGGTAAGCAGAAGATAGCCCTTGATCCGTAGTGCATTTCTGTCAGAAAAATTTCTTTAAACTCATAACCGGAGTTGTTGGCAGACATAAACAAGTCGAAAACTCGACAAAAATGTGTCTTTTCACCCCAGATTTTCGCTCTCTTTAAACTCCCATTCGAGAACTGAGGCGATATTCAAAAAACAAAAACTGTGTGATCTGCAGATTCTAAATAGATGAATAAGTCAAATGAAGTGCATGGTTTTGCCAAAAGAATTAAAAAAATGAAAAAAGTTAGTATTCAGAAGACTTAAACCCATTATTCTTTTTTAAATCCACATGCGAGAACGGATACGTCAGCCATTGCACCAACTCAACTCGCAGCCAAGATTTTATCTTGGTTATACTATATTGAAAAAATATTCATCATTCTACTGAAGTTTAAGAATAGTGCATTTATGAGAATAAAAATAATTATTTATTAAAGGCGAGTCAAAAACCTCTGAAATAAGAAAAATCTGATCAAACAATATGCAATACGGAGTTATCTATCGGCATTAGAAAATAGATATATAATTCAAAGTTCACCTCTTCATAATTCAACAAAGACTGGCTGTAAAAAAGTTTAAAGGTCAGATTCGTTATTCTGACCTTACGGAGTACATTTTTTCAAATTTATAATCCACGACGCTCTGGGCGGAAAAAATTTTTTAAGTGTAAAGCTTACACTTGCACTAATAACGCAATATTGATTGTAAAGAAACAAAATAAATTTTGACGTGTAGCGCTCAGGACGAGGCACATTTTAAAGATAATTACCACGTTTTGTCTACTAAGTGGAGAATATGGCAGGAAAAAAAAGTTTTTTTTGTCCCAGACTCGTTACAATATACCGCCTCTAAATTTGAAAATTTTACTTAAAAAAATAAAAAAAGGCTCCCCTAGATTTTATAACCGTCTACCTTTTGAAACCAATCAGACTGCATATGTAGAATTTAAAACTGAGTTAGATATGCTTGTACGCATGAAAACAGTAAAAAACTGTCTAATTTACACTCCTGTGCAACAAATAATAAGTGTAAAGAAATTTTAAGACCAGATTCGTAAACGACTAATCAGGGAAAACATTGTTTTTTTAAATTGGCCCTCCGCAAATTATTTGATTTTCGGTTTACACTTTACATACTCACGACTAGCTTGGTATTGAGTGTAAACAAAAAAAGAGTATCTTAGTTTTTTAGTATCTACCTTTTAAAAAAAACCGCACCTCCCAGATATGTGCCGTTATAGCTGTGAGGGGGACACAAATTCCGCACTCGCTGTGATAAACATATAAGAAAAAAGGATGGCCAAGTATATCGCGCTACCTATGATTGCATAGTCTCTTAAGGTTTGTGTACACCTGCATCGTGTGTACTTACATACAATTAGCGCAGTGTAGTATGAGTGAGTGACATCCTGTCGATGTTGATAAATGCGTTACTTTCGGCGAGCTCAGCTCATTAAGGGTGGCCTAGATCATCTGGGAGATTTCAAAATGTTAGTTAGTTAGGTAGGTAGGTATGTACCACAAGACATGATATTGACCTATAAAATTACTTGTTTTCTCGATACTTGTTTGCCACCTGTATTGTTGACCGTTGTGATTCGCTAATAGAGCTCATAGGTGCACAGCATGGCCGATTCGGAGAAGGGGTAAAAATTTAGCTTTTTGTGCCAAAATGACCTCAAAAACTTACATAAGCGTTTAAATAGCGTTAAAACCACAATATTACACGGTTTCTGGTTAATTTGAAGCACTTTTGAATATAATTTTTAATTTGCATCCGGTTTCGGCCTTCATTTTCCATACAAAATTTTCCATCTTTCTATTCTGGGTGGTCTAGACCCCACATCCCCACGTGCACGTCTGATCGTTATTCCGAAATGTTGTTATTCGATGAAAAGTGAAAGGAATTTATGTAATTTTGTAACTTAATCTCGTAAATTCTGACAGTTTTCTAAATAAATGAAAATTTTTTATACAGCGTCTGAATGTAATGCATGTGCTTTTCTTCGAAAAATATTGATTACTTGCATTAGTCGTTTGACTTTTGAAATACATACAATAAACGAGTCTTAACTACCTAAGTATTTTGCTTACATAGATACCTACTTTTACATGACTGCAGAAATTACATAATAGGTATACATATGTCAGGATGGCCACTCACCCGGGAATCCGGGAAACCCGGAAAAGCCCGGGAATTTTTTTAGCACCCGGGAAAACCGGGAAAAACTCGGGATTTTCGTCAAGAAATTCAGTTTGAACTCAGTTTTTGGAGGCCAAAAATATTGAATTAATAGTACAATGTTACATTTTTTATCGCTTTTAGTATCATACTAGTTTACGTGTTTTTATATTTATCATGTAGCATTTATTTCCGTTTTTCTTCTCGCCCATTGTCACATCGTTGATTGTTATTTGTGTATTCTCTTTGTTTGATATAGCTAGTAGCTATTTGTACTATTGTTCGCTAAGACGTTTTTGCAACAGTGTTTTTTTGGTACTCGGCAAGGATTCTTCCCGATGTACAAGGACTTTTCGGGACCGTCTTTGTACATGTACAAATATTTTCGGGACGACTGAAATTGCAAAAAAGGTCTGAAATTCGCAAAAATTTTCGGCGCTTAGCGCCGAGATGAATAGTTGTGTGTCTCTATATATCTTTATAATGGCAGAGATTGCATTTTAAAGGGAAAAATGTCAAATTTTCCGGCGCTTCGCGCCGTTTTAAGACGATTCTTAGTGATTTTTGCCCTCAGAGAATCAGAAATTAGCTAAAATACCCTATCAAAAGTCGAACAACTCTGTTTTTGGGAAGATTTTTGGGAAGACAAAAACTGTAAAAAGATGTAAAATTCCAAAAAATTTTCGGCGCTTTGGGCCGATATGAGTAATTGTTTGTCCCATGCAGGGGCGGATTTAAGTGGGGGCGGTGAAGGGTGCGGCCGCCTCCCCTCCCATGGGCCAAAAATATTTGGCGAGATAAAGAATGGATAAGCAATTTGCAATGATTTTTGGCCGTCAGTGACCATTGCTTCTCAAATTTTTCCGGCGCTACGCGCCGGATGATACCTATTAATGACATTTATTTACTTTCTTGGCGACATGGAAGCACATTTTTTGTATTCGGCAAAGATTTTTCAAGATGTACAAAGACTTTTCGGGACCGTCTTTGTAGATGTACAAAGATTTTCGGGAAGACAAAAACCGCAAAAAAGGTCTGAAATTTGCAGAAATTTTCGGCGCTTCGCGCCGTAATGAGAAATTGTGTGTCCTATATATCTTTATAATAGCAGAAATCGCATTTCGAAAAGAAAAATATCGGATTTTTCGGCGCTTCGCGCCGTTTTAAGACGATTCTTAATGATTTTTGCCCTCATAAAACCAGGAATTAGCCAAAATACACTACCAAGAGGTCGAACAACTCTGTTTTTACCACACTAAAGTCGCTACCGTACTATATCATAGTATCCAGATTTTTGTGTGTACAAATGTACAAAGACTTTTGGGGACCATCTTTGTATATGTACAAACGGACCTTGTACAAAACAAACACTGCCTGGAAGCCATTTTCTGTTCATGTAGGTTTCAAAACAATTTTAACATCTATTTTTGCATAGTTTTCTTCTGTTTTAATTAAAAATTTCGATGTTTCGCATCAAATGCTATAAATACTGGAAATCAAGCAGTAAATCATGCTTCTAGACGTCTATCCGCCCTGATTTCACAAATTTTTCGGCGCTTCGCGCCTGATATTTGTTAAAGTCAAGGAAATTTAATGATTTTTTCGCACAAAATTGTCATTTTAAAATTTTTAGAATAAATATTGTGTCAGGTGATTTTATGTAAAAGTATACAATATAAAAGACCGAAAAAAACGCCATTTTACGCATTAAGAGCAAATTTTTGGACCTATTTTTGACTTTTTCTGGAAATGTTGGGATACCGCCCCCCTTAAGAAAATTCTAGATCCGCCACTGATCCTATATATCTTTAAAATGGTAGAATTTGCATTTAGAATGGAAAATTGCCAAATTTTTCGGCGCTTCGCGCCGTTTTGAGTCAATTTTTAGTAATTTTTGGCGTGAGAAACCCGGAAATTAGCTGAAATACACTACCAAAGATCGAAAACCCTGTTTTGCCACACTAAAATCGTTTTTGTACTATATTATAGGCTGTGAGAACTGCTATCGACAACTCGTTAGCATAATTGAAAAAAATATGATTGTTCCAAAACGTTTCGTGTAGTATTTGCATTTGTTTGATTAAAAGTTGCTTGTGCCTTATCCTTTTTCATGTTCTTATCATAACACTTCTTCGTATATAGTGTGCGTTTAAAGCATGATTTAAAACCGGGAAATTGTCCATAAATCACCCGGGAAACTCGGGAAAAACCCGTGAATTTTATTTTGGGAAACCAGTGGCCACCCTGATATGTACTTACCTACCAAAATTATATTAAATATATATAATATCAAAAATATATCATATTTTAAATAAAAAATAGCAGAACATCATATTTATATCATATTAAAATTAGGTCAACTATACCAATATCATATTTTAATTATTTTTGGGCTACCAAAATAACACTAGGTGGAAGTTATGCTTTTACGTCAACAATTATTTTTTGACAACAAAGGGTCCCTAAAAAACTATTAATTCTTGAAATGCGTTTGAATAACCGTCAGAATTGATTCCCCACTTTGAGCTAAGAAGTATAAAATTTCAGGCGCATTACGCCAGATTTATATTTTTGGTTTTTCAGCAGAGTTGTGCTTAATTAGAATTTCGAAGCTCGGCTTTTTGAATGATATTGTTTGTATACAATCGGTTTTATATTTTTTTCTACAAGCTGGTTAAGAAACACTCAAAAGTACCAATATTTTGCCTATGTAGTCGTCGAGACCATAAATGCACAGCATGGCCGATCTGAGGTGGGGTTCCCAAATACCTAAGACCGAGCATGGTAGAATGGGTGGGTTAGCACCCTCCAGTAGCTGAAAAAACCCCCGCAGATTAATGTAGACCCTAAAAATTGTTTCGTAGTAAGATTTTTGGCGATTTTAGTAATCATACCCCCAGAATTTTCTTGCTGCCCATGTACGGTCTAAACCGCACGTGAGCTGGGAAGTCAAAAAATCCGATAGATTACTAAAAACCGATAAATTTCCATTGCCGCTTTTGACCCTTAAAATTTGGCTGCTGCCCATGTATGGTCTAGACCACACCTGGGCGTGGGGGGTTTGGGGGGGGGTATGCACCCCCCAGAAACCAAAATACCCCCCCAGGAATCAAAATACCCCCCAGAATTCAATTTTTGAAATTTTTTTCGCTTTTTTCGCAATTTTTTGATGCCAATGGATAGTGCTTGATGAGAAACGTCGAAAAATGGTGTTTTTATCACCATACCATCGTTTTTAAGGCCATTTTTTGACCTTCAAAAAAATCTTGCACCCCCCCCAGAAATTTCTTGCTGCCCACGTATGGTCTAGACCACACGTTGGCGCGGGGAACATTTTTGGTGATTTTACTCAACCATACCTCCTAGAATTTTCTTGTTGCCCATATCTGATCTAGACCATAGATGCACAGCGCGGCTGATCTGGGGGAGGGTCGGCCGGCCAGGGGAGTAAATAAACTGAGCTTTGTTGGTCCAAAATGACCTCAAAAAGCGGTACGAGTATAAGCGCTAAAATAGCGTTAAAACTACGTCGCAGTTTTCGATCAATTTGAAGCATTTTTGAAAAAAAATTTTAATTTTCGTTTGTTTTTGGCTCTCATTTTGCCTTATTTTCCTCAAAAAACTTTCCATTTGTCCCATCTAGGAAGTAGACTCACAAACCCTAAATTGACCAGGAATACGTAGTAAAGTCGTTTTATCGCTATTGCTGATACCAATTTTTGAGCTCATCTCCCCCAGATCGGCTGACCCCCCTTCCCCCAGATCGGACATGCTGTACTGTGCGTTTATGGGTACAGGTATGTAAGCAACATTATAATCTGTTTCACATGACTTCGTGCATAAATTTTAGCTATAGTCGCAATCATAGTTGGGCGGCACCAAAGTTCTGGGGGGTGCAAGATTTTTTCAAAGGTCAAAAAATTGCCTTAAAAGTGGTGGAATGTTGAAAAATGCCGGCTCAGATGATTATGACGCCCATCCACTACTTATCCTCGCTTGGCGTATCAAGGAACCTAGGGATCCCCCTTGGAGCCCCAGAACCATAGGTGGGCGGCACCAAAGTTCTGGGAGTGCAAGATCTGTTCAAAAGTCAAAAAATGGTCTTGAAAATGGTGGTATGGCGAAAAAACACCATTTTTTTCAATGTTTTTCATCGAGCACTATCCATTAGCATCAAAAAATTGCGAAAAAAACAAGAAAAATTTCAAAAATTGAATTCTGGGGGTATTTTGGTTTCTGGGGAGTGCATGCCCCCAAACTAGCCACGCCCAGGTATGCCCAGAACCCTCTGCGGACGCACACTGGGCACATGCCTAAGACCGAGCCCGCCCCAACGCCACGCCAACGTGTAGTATTGAGACCATCAGACTCCCCACGTGCATTTCTATACACCTACAAATATGTATGTATAGGTTACCTATGTACATTAAACTTATATTACAAATAGCGCACTTTCATGGAGTTGTAATATAAATGACAATTTAAAAAGTAATAGGTACAAACTACTTAATAGTTATCGATTTGGCATAACTGTGAATTAGCGTTGTTTACATTAAATGCAAAACTCGATAATACATGAGAAGGGAATCATGCACAGCTAGTCACATTGTTCGTGTATAAGTAATTTAATCAGTTCAAAGCTTGCCAATGCGATGCCGAAATTTACCGCGTATGGACGTTGAGGAGTATCAATACACATAATAATGTATTTATAAGCATCGTCGATCCAATTGTTCATATTGAAAGATCGAGAGATAATTTCTACTAACAAATTGCGTCCAGACCAGACTCGATAATAGGTACAAAATAATTTATTTTAGGCAGTTCAGAGGCACGTCTTCAAAAGTTTTTCTTGCTTTAAGTTTTCATCAGTAGGAAGGACCGACTCATTTCTAGATGATTTCTGTAAAATAAAGAACATTAATACAAAGAATTCAGAGCGCAGAGGTCTGCAAAATCTAAGGGGTCAGCCAAAAATTTTTTATCTAAAGTGCCTTTTTGCGCTTCGATGGATACACAGGAAAAACCCATTTTTAACGTTTCTGACAACGAGTCTCCTTTCTAGAACGAAAACAAACAAAAAATAAAGAGTTCAAGACTGAATGATGTATTGTCAAAAGAATAGTACTTTTGAGCCAGTGAACTATTATACGCGTAAATAGCGTTTTCCTCAGTAATTTAGAAAATCGAAAACTAATTTGATCTCATGTACTGTCAATCTGGAAAGGTTCATAAGAAGACCATTTCGATAGCGAGCATTTCCATAAAGAATAGCGCACTTCATAATTTCACGACTAATCGGAACCTTACTCACTTTAAAAATAGATTTTTAAGATTTTCTTCAGAAAATTTTATAAAAAGTGAAGCAAGTCTTTATCAAAGAAGAATCAACGAGTTCGATTGTCTAAAACATTAAATTTATCCGACACTTAAAGGGAGTTGAACGTGCAAATAATTTATTCTAGTGATTTATAACCATCGTAAAAGCTTCTGTACAACTGACCATACATGGGCAGCAAGTAAATTCTGGGGGTCTGGTTCGTTGAAATCGCCAAAAATATTACTAAAAATAGAATTCTGGGGTCTTCAATAATCTGCGGGGAGTTTTCGACTTCTGCAGGGGGTGTAAACCCCCGACTTCGACTTCTCCCTACGCCTATGTGTGTTTATGACGCATGGTAGGTGGTACTCAATGTATTAAATACACCAGTTCTACTCCTCGGTACCATAGATGCACAGCATGACCAATCTGGGGGTGGGGGTCAGCCTGTCTGGGGGTCAAAAGTTGAGATTTTTCGGGCCGAAATGACATCAAAAACTGGAATGAGTGCTAAAATAGCGTTGAAACTACGTTAATACACAGTTTCGGGTCAATTTAAAGCAGTTTCGAGGACATTTTTCAATTTTCATCCATTTTTAGCCTTCATTTTGCTTCATTTTTGCCGAAAAATTTCCCATTTTTTATTAGACCCTCGAATGCCCCACGTGCATGTCTGGTCGGTACCCCTAAAAATGCATCCTGTTATTTTAAAATAAGAGTAAAAGTAAATTTAAAAAACGAGTCGGTATCAGTCTGACATATTTCGCGCAGCTGATTTTTTGCTATACTACAGTATTGAATAACAAGATGCATTTTTAGGGTACCGATGGACCAATCAAGAAGTATTGGTGTATTTACTACTGACAGTTACGGCTCAAACGTTAGTGTCTAAAAAGTATGCACCTCACAGAAGAACTTTCAAATCTTAGTTGTCTCAATCTATAGTCCAAGATGCATTGGAATTTTTTGAGAACATGGTGACCTTCGTCTTTTTTGTCAAAAATGCGATTTTCCTGGAGTTTTCGACATTTCTGAATCCAAAAAGGTGGTTTCATCGATCGGAATGCGGTTTTTTTCCTGCTTGTTTTGAAAAAAATTTTCTTTTCCAGTTTTCAATTTGTGGCGACAGCAATTGCTTGCGGATTCAGATTGATGCCAGACATGGGCTAAGCCTAAGGCATAAATGGAGCGAAAATTGCTCCGCTCGCTTCACTCGCTCCGCAATTTTTGCTCCATTTATCTCAGGCTTAGCCCATGCGCTGGCATCAATGTGAATGCACATAAACTAGGCCTAAGCCCAAGACATTGGTAACCCCGCTCAGTCACAGTCCCCCGACGCTTCGGAGACTAATCCGAAACATTCCCAAAGGCAGAGCCTACTTTTCGCCTATCCTTAAACACATCAACTTCAACAGTCTGTAACTCGTTCAATAATGCAGACCGCCGCCTAATTCTTCCAGATTGGAATTTCTTGACCCTTAAATATATTAAATCAACCAGGCAAAGTTAATTTCTAGATGGTCACTACGTTCTCAATATTAGCCGATGCATTTCTTGGGTGACTAGCATATCTTAGGCTAGCAATTCTATTCCCACGGAATACAGCAGCCGTGGGATTCTTGAAAAAACAAACGAAGGAAGCAGGTGTGTGTATGTACATTTTTACAAACTTGTTGCGAGTAGGTACCATTAAGGCTGGACTACATTTTCGAATCCGTGTAGGTATACGTTTCTGCTATCGATTCTACAAATTAGTCAGTAAGTCCCTTCCGTTGAATGTTATGTATTTTTGCAAGAGTCAGAATGTCATTTTCACAATTTCATAATTTTGAAGATATAAGATCAGATGACTTACATATTAGTGGAAGATTTACTCTGAAAATAATTTCTTTGATCAATATTTGTATATTTTAGCATTTGTAATCTAATCAAAATCTAATCAAAAACCGAGAAGAACGCTGCCGACTACGAAGCGGAAAAATCAAAGTCTAGCCCTACCGTAATGCCGAAAATTGACTGGAAAAATTATTTGAAATATAAGCTTAAAAAATATCTGTTTGTCTGTAGGAATAAGAAATATCGTTTCTTATTTTGATCCAATAAGATCATCAGAGCTTGTCCCTACTGAAGCTAACAACTAGTATCGCAAGCGTAATTCCTACCTTGGTGTCCTTATTTAATGCTCTTAGAGCACCAGCTCTCGCCAATTCCACTTTTTTAGCCACAGCCTTAAAGGCGTCCACTTCATCATAAATTTCTTCTTGCAGGATCTCCTCGATAACGTCCTCTAATGTGACGATTCCTAAGGGCTGAATAGAAAACTAAATGCAGATATGGAACACTAAAGACTTAAATAGGAAAAAATAAGAAAATAACTTGTATCCTTTAACAGAAAAAGGAAGTGCATTAAAATCATGAATTATGTTAATCTTATGGTCCTCTCTTTATCACAAAATATTAGGTCTGCATGTCAGATCATCAAAATGATATGAATTCAGTTGCATGGCTCAATTTTAATGACGTTATCGGAGGAGAACTGGTTTCAAATACGGTAACACGCCAAAAACATCTAAAAGGGTTGATTTTTGCATTAGAATCGTAGATAAACTTTGCAAATCAAGTAAACAACACATTTTTTAAAGAGCCATAATTGCTTATTGTTTGAGTGAGCAAGCAAAGAGAATAATGACAAAACCTTAATTTGCTGAGTATGAATGCTCATAAACCAGTAAATTATGACGATCACTCGATCCCCACCTCACCACACCTGGGCGTGGGGGGGTTTGGGGGTATGCACCCCCCCCCAGAAACCAAAATACCCCCCCCAGAAATCAAAATACCCCCCCCCAGAATTCAATTTTTGAAAATTTTTTTCGTTTTTTTCGCAATTTTTTGATGCCAATGGATAGTGCTTGATGAGAAACGTCGAAAAATGGTGTTTTTATCGCCATACCACCATTTTTAAGGCCATTTTTCGACCTTCAAAAAAATCTTGCACCCCCCAGAATTTTCTTGCTGCCCACGTATGCACCTCACTCGTGTAAAATATTATTTTCGCATGAAATACGTTGGTAGGTACCTATTTAGGAAGATGCAATTTCGGACATATCTTGATTCTGATTGGATGTCACACTGCTCTTTTTCCGTCATATGCTTTATACTAAATTGGCTTAATTAGGACTTACTTCAAATTGGCCATCCGGCTTTTGACGACGCACAAAGGCCATATGCGCTGAAATAATTAATTGTACAACGTGCATTTTCTTCAAAATTTAACTTAGCAGTGCATGATACCAATATAAGATAGCAATGTTTTATAGTCTGATTTTAAGCTTGTGTGGCATGAATTCGCACAGCAAACCAATTTCCTTATTACTTTTACACCCGATTTCTTCTTACTCGGCCAGCGACCTACAAAAAAGTTCGCTACCTTATATGTCGAGCAAGGCAAAGATCGAATGCGACAGTAATACGGAAATTAGCTTTTCGAGAGAATTTATGCTTAAGTTAAAAACAGACTATTAGTGTTCAACGCGACCCTGAGACTTCGTCTGAACTTTAGCACAGCGTATTTTATGTTTGCTCTACATTTTAAATAGCACTTTGGCAATTAATTATCAGGCAACTTTCAATATGTCCAGACTAACTTTTTATAAACAATATACCTACTGAGATTGCATTAGAAGATTGGTACAGGACATCTGACTAAAGGTAGGCAGCACCGAAATTTGGGGAGGGGGTGTGTGCTAGATTGTTTAAAGGTCGAATATGGTCTTTTACATTTTGATATGGCGAAAGAACGTCATTTTTCAACGTTTCTCATCGAGCACTATCCATTGGCATCAAAAAATTACAAAAAAACAACAAAAATTTCAAAAATCAGGGGGATTATTTCGTTTCATGAGGGTATTCGGCCTACCGGGAGGTGCACACCTCCCAAACCCCTCACCCCCACACCCACGTGTGCATATGAATCAGACACTAACTTGGTCATCGAAATTCTGAAAATGTAACGTTGTTTATCCGTTTTTCATACTAACATGTAGTCGTTTCGTAAATTTTGCAAAGCTATGATCACCAAACGTTAAACTACGTACCTATAATAGCTTCATTTTTGAGTATGATGTTCCTAAGCTTATAAGCATAGATGCACAGCATTGCTGATCTGAATAGGGGGTCAAAAATTGAACTGTTTTGGGCTGAGATGACCTCGAAAACTGGTATAAATGCTAAAATAGCGTTAAAGCTGCATTGTTAGGTACACAGTTTTGTGGTCAATTTGAAGCACTTTTGAAGAAAATTTCCAATATTCATCCGGTTTTGACCTTCATGTTGTCTCATTTTTCCTGCAAAATTTTCCATTCTTCCATTCTGTGGGGTCTAGTCTAAAGACCCCCAAACCCTCCCCCTGCGTGCATGTCACTTATAACACATGCTAATATACACGAACAATAAACGTACTCGAGACCCCTTCTTGAAACTTGTTGAGAAGGACGTACAGAGGCATATTCTCGTCCAACCAAAAAGAAGGGTAGAAGAACCGTTTATCGGTAACAAGTTCCTTCATTGGTGTGCGCATGTTTGGGTTGACGATAATTAACTTAAAGAAAAAGAATTTAAAAGGCTATAGTCAAATGTTTAGGTCAATAAGATAACTAACCCTTTTGGTTAGAAACACACCAATTAAATTCTCGCGTGTCCTGGAGTAGATCGGGACTCTCGAGTGACCATCCTCCATAACCTATTAAATCGAATCAGGTTAATAGGCAGCCTAATGGTCTAACAATGCATTGTCAAATCATACAACTGATACAAGATAAACAACAAAAGATGATGGATTAGTGTTTCATCAAAGCATGTTCTTTGCCAAAAAGCTTTACGTATGTGTAAAATAAAGATAGAAAGCAGAAGATCAGCAAAAGAAGAAAAGTGTGACTCACTGCCGACAATAGCGTATGATCAACACACGCATCTATGGATAGCATAAAAACATCATTGAACTTCAACATTGCTGCTCCTACTTTCTTTGTAGTTATTTCTAACGCGCCCTAAAATGTACTAAAATGAATGGCAATCACAAAAAGCACGGAGAATGTAGACATGAAAAATTTCCGTAGACCGCAGAATTCAGTTCTTAGAAATTTTTCGTTTCTCCGTGATATTTTGAGAGTCCGATGAGAATGTCGAAAAATAATTTTTTCATCCTACCCATAATTTTTTAGCCCTGTTGTAAATGCAGAATATAGATTCCATCAGAAATCGGTCAAAATGGGTTTACAAAGTGCGAATTTCACAAAAAGTGCTAAAATTGTAAAAATAAGGAGCGGAAAATTAGTGTTTTTCTTTTTTTAGCACTAGTACATACATTAACGTTTTTAAAGTTTTTCATTAGAAAATAATTTATCGTGTTATTTCTAATGCGCTGATGATGAATATACTAAGCATACACGCAGGTCTCATTTGTAAATGTGGTATGCAAATTTATGCAAATTTTTGTCCAAACGTCTCAAAATCGACCTGAGCAGATACAAGTCGACCTGAGCGAGAGTAATTCCGATATAAGCAGCCTATAATTCTACTTAAGCCAAAGCTTAGCTTATCTTATGCGCTCGCAAGGGTCCTGACGTCATGTACGTCATGTACAGCTCGCCGTAGACCAAATGAAAAGCTCATGTATAATAGGATTGATACAGTTACAGGACATACGAAACGCAGTGCCTTTCTTTATCGTTTTTTCAGCTCTCGAGTCTGAACAATAGGAAATAGAGTATACCTATTTAAGAGCAATAGCTCTAAAACGAATGGGTAGGTATTACTTATCTAATTAAGTACATATACATAAAGTCATTACTCAGTCCGTCACTTCCTAAATTTACAGTCGAGGTACCTAATTTAAAAATAAGTGAATCAGGACACAACCGCAAAATAAACTTTTATCACGTGGGAAACGCATGCGGGGTTGAAGAATTGCTTACCTTTATAATGAGAACTTCGTCGATGGTCAGCCGTTCATCTGACATTGTAATAGCTTCTTGTAAGCTTACTGCTTGCTATAAATGATAATTTTAGTAAAACTATCGAATATTCTTGAAATAATGAAGACAAACTTTTCTTTCTGCAGGTGGGTTTTTTGGACCATGGAAGTCAATAAGCGCCTTTAACTCAGATCTTCTGTACAAAGTGCCGTAATTTTTGCCCAACAGCTTCTCCAAAACTAATGAAAATGGATACGAAACCACGAATTCGATCCATATGACTACCCATACCAACCTAAATAGGCAAGTTTATTCCATGTACAAATTCTAAAAATTAAACATAATTAACTTTGGAGCACAGTGTGTGTTTAAAAAATTATTTTGCCTACTTTGAATTTAATCAGATTTAACCTAATACTTGAGTAATACTTTATGCGTATAAGAATAAATAAATAATGTTTTTTCTAAATCTACGCTGTACTAACCATGCTAAATGATATCCAATCGTGAGCCCATATCTGGCACACGTAGCCTGTGGTAGAACCCTAAAATTGAGAAAATTTTACATTTCTGTACTCTTAAAATTTCTAAGCATGAGGAAAAGTTAGGTACTCGCCGAAAATCAACACAGCTGTAACAGAAACGATAATTGCAATTAAAGGGCTTGAAATTCGATCGAGCAATAATGGCATCGCTGTGACAGCTGCTGCATTAGCAAGCACCAGAGAGACGAGCACAAGATGTTGTCTAAATGTGCAACAAACAAGTGAACGAGCGAAATGTTTATCTATTTTCTGACCGTAAAACTGAACAAAGACTGTTTTAACTTTTTATGTTTTCACTAGCTCGGAAATAATTCTTTCGACAATTTTAGCAGCTGAACCCAATAATTGCCGAAATGACTGGATACTCGATCGGACTGTAACCTGCATTCCGACCATACATGGGCAGCGAGAAAATTCTGGAGGGGGGTGCAAGATTTTTCGAAAGTCAAAAAATGGCCTCAAAATGGTGATATGGCGATAAAAACACCATATTTCGACGTTTCTCATCAAGCACTATCCATTGGCATCAAAAAATTGCGAAAAAAACGGAAAAAATTTTCAAAATTTGAATTCTGGGGGGGTATTTTGGTTTCTGGGGGTGTATACCCTCCGTAACTCCCCCTACGCCCAGGTGTGATTCCGACCAAGGCCGATAAAAACAATCTTGAAATTTCAACATCAGCTGATTACTTCTGAGCAAGTGACATTATTCTTGAAGCACACTTCTTATCGTGGTCCGATCCCGCGACTTGTAAGACTCTTAAGCTTGTCATGTCTAGCGAAAATATAGCCAATGTTAGGCCAGACATTAATCCTGAAAAATATAAAGCGGTACCTAGCGCAAATGGAGTGGAAAACTTAGAAAATCAAAGTAACTACTTAATTACGAACAAAGGCAGAGGATTCATCGAAATTCGATATACCGGTCCACGTCGGTTCCAGCCTCCCCCATCCGGATTTTCACAACACTTTTTTGCACAAATGCTAACCTTTTTGCATAAATGTTTTGGGGTCAATGGGGCTCGTAGGAAGGATTATACGTTTACTCAATGTATTAAGAAAAACTGATAAGTTACGGTAGCAAGAAATTGTTAAAAAATCTACCAGCAAAACCGACGACTATAATGTAAGCGCCCATGAATAGCCAAAACCAAAATCCTGTTATGCCAAACTGGGCAGCACTTTCGGCGGTGAAATTAAATGTGGAATTCCACATTATATTTACTGTGGTTAGTATGACGAATGAAGTGGACTGCGTGCGCAATTTGACCTGACGCAGCACACACAGCCGTACACTGCGCCAGAAATTTAACAAATGATGAAACTGAATTGTGAGTGTGAACATGAACATTTATACACGATCAAAAAATTAAAGTTTACACTCCTTGATCTTCTCAGCGTAAAATCTTGGATTGTAAATGGTAAATTATGTACATATTTTTTCACAAAACCTTGTGCATAGGAATCAATTTTCAGCACTCAAGCGAGTAGCTACAAAAGTGTCTTCTAGGTAGCCTATCGTAATACAATTTTGCATAGCAAAACTTTATATGCTTGGCAGTTGCTATGCACAGTATCTTTACTTTTGCTTCAGTTTAAACGACTTTTGTGATTGATTTGCATTGATTCAAAAAGTAAAACTAAAAATAAATAAATATAAAAGAAATATAAAAATAAATTTTGTGAAATAGACTATAGGTACAGGTGAAATTTTCGAAAAATTGTTTTTACTGATAATTTTTTACGTTTTGCTGTAAATGTTTTAAAAATATAATTTTAACGAATTTTTTTTCATATTTATGATCTCAGACAAAACTCGGATTGAAATTTTGCTGAAGAAGAATTTTTAGACGTCTCCTACATCACAAAAGGAGAAATTTATGCAACCGCAGAATCTTGAATTATAGGTGCATTGAAATCAATTTCTTTTGCTTCTCAAATATATGCGGCGACTAACCTGATGATTCGAATATGTTTGGGCGCCAGAAAAACGTCAATTACTCGACAGGTAGTGCATTACCTCTCGGGTACTACCCCTAACATATGCCCTCCTCACATAAATAAAGGCACACATCTGGGAGATGCAGCTTTTTCAAATGATAGATAATGAATAATACAACTTATCGTTTTTTATTTCTTTACGCTCAATACCGAGTTAGTAAAGAACATGTAAAGTGTAAACCGAAAATTCAAATAATCTGCGGAGGGTGGCCTTGCTGAGTACGTTACGAATTTAACGTTAGAATTTCTTTACACGCAATGATCCTTACACATAAAAGTGTAAAGATACTTTTTGTTGTTTGCCTCTGCTACATTTCATAGGTAGCGCGATAATATACTTGGCCATCCTTTTTTCTTATATGTTTTTCACAGCGAGTGCGAAATTTGTGCCTCCCCCTCACAGCTATAACGGCACACAATTGGGGTGCGGGTTTTTTTAATCGATGGATAATTAAAAAATTCGATGCCGGTCTTTTTTGTTTACACTCAATACCGAGTTAGCAATGAGTGTGTAAAGTGTAAACCCAAAAATCAAATAATTTGCGGAGTGCCAATTTTTTTAAATGTTGTGTCAGAGCTGTAGATTACGAATCTGACCTTAAAATTTCCTTACACTCAATGGTTGTTGTATAAAAATGTAAAGTATACGGGTTTTTTACTCTTTGCTTGTTTTTAGCTTATCTAACTCAATTTTAGTTTTTGTGCAGTCCAATTGGTTTTATAATGTAGAGGGTCACAAAATCTCGAATAACAATTTTTTTTCTCTTTCGAGGCAATATTGTGTAAAGTAGACGGTTTTTTACTGTTTTCATGTGCAGAAGCATATCTAACTCATTTTTACATTCTATGCAGTCTGATTGGTTTTAAAAGGTAGACAAATATAAAATCTAGGGAAGAGTTTTTAAGTTTTTTCGAAAAAGTGATTTTTCAAATTTAGAGGCGGTTTATTGTAAAGAGTCTGGGACAAAAAAAATGTTTTTTTTCTGCCGTATTCTCCACTTAGTAGACAGAACGTGGTAATTATCTTTAAAAGGTGCCTCGTCCTAAGTGCTACACGGCAAAATTTATTTTGTTTCCTTACAATCAATATTGCGTTATTAGTGCATGTGTAAACTTTACACTGAAAAAAATTTTTCCGTCCAGAGCATCGTGGATGATGAATTTTTTAAATGTTCTCCGTAAGGTCAGAATAACGAATCTAACCTTTAAACTTTTCTACAGCCAGTGTTTGTTGAGATATGAATAGGTGAACTTTGAATTTACCTACATCCATTTTCTAATGCCGATAGATAACTTCGTGTTGCATATTGTTTGATCAAATTTTTCTTATTTCAGAGGTTTTTGACTCGTCTTTGATAAATAATCATTTTTATTATCATAAATGCACTATTATTAAACTTTAGTAGAATGATGAATATTTTCCAATTATTAACTAAGTATTAAAATCCGTCTATATGTCGAGTTGGCGTAGTGGCTTACGCATCCGTTCTCGCATGCAGACTCAGAAAAAGACTAATGGGTTCGAGTCTGCTGAATGCTGACTTTTTCATTTTTTAATTCTTTTGGCAAAACCATGCACTTCATTTGACTTATTCATCTATTTATCTTCTGCAGCTGACACTTTTCGTTTTTTGAATTTCGCCTTAGTTGTCGAATGGGAACGTAAAGAGTGCGAAAATCTGGGGGTAAAAAGACACATTCTAGTCGAGTTTTCGACTTGTTTATGCCTGCCAACAACTCCGGTCACGAGATTCAAGAAATTTTTTCTGACAGACATGTACTACGGATCAAGGGCTATCCTGTGCTTGCCAGCAAACTTTTCTACAATCAATACGCAATTAGCACCAGGGATTTAAACTTTACACTCTAGTGGATGAGTAAAAAACAGATTTTGTCCGAGATTTCTCTGCCACCATTTTCGGTTATTAGTTTGGATGAATTGGATAAAATGGAAATAAGTTAACTTCTAAGGGCTACACATCGAAGCAAGCCGCGTTCAAAAAAACGTAATATCGTGTTATTTATGCGGGTGTAAAGTTCGAAATATAAGGCGTAAAATGGGCGAAAAAAACAGGTTTTTTTCGTATTTTGATTGGTAAATCATATCAAATATTTTGCAGAACATAAGTTTGGCACATACAAACGTACTACAATCGAAGGGCTACAAACTAGCCCGAACCGAATTTATTTACACTCAATGGGGCGTTAGGTTCAGATTTTTAAAGTTTACAATGTGGACAATAGAAAATACAGGTTTGTCCATTTTTTTGTTTGCCACTTTCTCTGTTCAGAAGTCGGGCGAGGTCGAATAGGATAAAAATAAAGTAATTATAAGGGGTACGCGTCACAGCGAATTGCGTTTGTTTACATCAATATTCAGCTTTTTCGGAAAATGTAAAGTCAAAAACTTGGGGGAGCTTAACGTGTTTCTGCCTTGTTTTTTCTGCCAAGTTCTGGGTTATGAGTCTGGACATAATCTCAAGTCTAAAAATTAACCAGAAACCAAATGTGATACGCCAATTTGTTTGCACGAACAGTGCTGTAAAGTCGTTTACATCTGATATTTATTTGTCCTTGGTCCATTGTGTTGACTTAATTTTTCATAAATGTTGATCGTAATATCACAGTAATATCAGAATTACGAATCCGACTGAAATTTTCTTTACACTCTGTGGTTGTTTAAAGTTTACACTGCATATTAACTTTAGTTCTAGAGCCTTGCGGAAGTTTAATTTTTTAAAAATGTTCTACGTCAAATCAGAATTGGGAATCTGACTGTTAGTTTTCTCTACACCTAGTAGTTATGTAAAGTTTGCACTATTCCATTTGTTGTTAATATGTAGTTTATACTACAAATTTATTTTACTTCAAAATCTGAGCATTAGTGTTCCTTACACTTGATATTTGCGTAAAGATTATGCTGAAAAACTTTGATCTGTTTAAATAATGTAAGGTTGTCTTGTTTAAAAAGGATAATGCAGATGTTAAGAACAATATTGTTTTCCGCGTTCCTGGACTGCTGTCATTATTGTGGTACGCTACTGTTTGTGTTTACTGATTGATGTTCTCAAATCATGCTAATTAAAAGTAGGGTGCTAGCAAAGAAAAATGCTCCGATGGAACAAAAAAGATGAATATACTTGGAATGTGGATTATTAAGGATGTAACAGGAGGGGACTAGGAAAAATCTACCTAAAGTCGCAAAATCTGCTAAAAATCATACTTTCTTTAAGCAACGGAAAGAATCGAAGTATATTCTGCGGCCTTTAAAAAAGTGTCTTTTTTAAATAATGTTCAAAGTTTCAGATAAGAGTGTATAAACGAAACCTGTAATGTTATTTTTTTTAAATTGCTGGCAAGTAGCAACGCTGACTAGCTTCGTATCCTGATCGATAGAAAACTAAGTGGTATTGTATTTAAAGTTGTTTTATTTTGTTTTGAGCATTAAAGTAAGCAAAGCAGGGGCGATTGATCAGTGCACACAATCCTTAAGGGCATGCTAGTGTACCTACATTTAGTCTGTTTCAAGTCAACTTAAGTGTTTCTTACTGTTTTAAACTATTCATTCAATTGGCGTAGAAAGACTGTTAGTTTACTCAACATCATTTTCCATAGCTACTGCGTAGCTAATGTGCTGCTTTTTCAATCATTTTATGGTTAAATATTTATTTTAATCTGTTGGCCGCAGAATATACTCCGATTTTCCGTTGCTTAGAGAAAGTATGATTTTTAGCAGATTTTGCGACTTTAGGTAGATTTTTCCTTCCCCTCCTTTTACATCCTTAATAATCCACATCCCAAGTATATTCATCTTTTTTGTTCCATCGGAGCATTTTTCTTTGCTAGTCTACAAGTCCATTTCATTCAACTTTGCAGTTCCCTTTTGAATTTTCCCGCAGGAATCGGGCTAAAAGTGGTTTATAATTTTGATGCAGTAACACGGCTTGATAGTGACATGCGTTTCCTATGACTCAATATAATGCAGAGTACCATATTTACTGCATTAGTTCAAAAGGTTTTTGTAGCCACTTTAAATTTTTTCAAAGACCTCAAAGTTAAGTGAAACAGACTATAACTCAGTATTGAGAAACGTTGAGAAATGGTGTTTTTTCGCCATTCCATTATTTTTAAGACCATTTTTAACCTTTGAAAAATCTTGCACACCTCCCAGAATTTTGGTGCTGCCCACCTATGGTTGTATCACAGATATGCTTTGGGACGTTGAGGAATTTGCACCCCTAAGAACCTGGGTGCTTCTCGTCAGCCAAGCCTTTTTTCGATTTCATAGTTTTTTGCAATTTTTTGATTGCAATGAATAAGCTTGGCGAGAAACGTTGAAAATTATGATTTCATAAATTTTCGGTTTATTTTGACACTCCCTGAGCTTTGGCATTGGTCACGTTCGAAGATATGGGACGAAGACTTCGGAAAAAAGACTTAGAATGTGCTGCTGAATATTAATAAAAGGGACCAAGCTTTGGTGCAATACTGAAATCAATAGTTCGCCTTCAGCTATAGTCTGTTTCATATAACTTCGTGTATAAATTTTAAGAATTTACATCGACAGAAATCCGAGAGGTTGCGATAATTATATATCAAATCAATGATATAATCGCAATTTGTCAGATTATTGTCGGAGACACTTTTTAAAATTTATGTACGATCTGTGAAACAAAAATGCGCGCGCCTTGTCATGTAATACCTATTGCGAATTTCAAAAAATTGAAAATCCTCCATTTTTATCGGCGAACCCTGGTCTACCACTTCAGCAAAAGGCTATCCTGAAATATCTACAAACGTATTATTTTCTTCAGCAAAAAAATCGGTCATTTGAAAAGTAGACCGATTTTTCACAATTTCATGTTAAGTCTAGATAGTTATACAGTATTAGGGCGTAGAGAACGGAAACCATTTAAAAACAAGAATGTTCAAACCGGTAATTTCGCATAACGATAATTGCGGTGAAAATACGCTCTTGCAAGAAATAAGAACCCACTTGGCACTTTTTAGCAACACCAAGTGCTTTTACACACTGAAAATTTTTACGTCGAAAATGGAACGTTTTAAAGTTTTATTATTTATCGGCCAAATTTCATTTTTTACTGAGTCAGTGGCGCAAAATTTTCCTCATTGCGATGACGTCATCGCGTCAAGCAACCGCAAGTCGGTTTGCTCATTTTGTTTTACGGCCAGAGTGCGCGAATTATGCAAGAAGGAATGCCAAGCTATGGGTTGCCTTGTTAGAGTAAGTTGATTTTTCTAAGGCAACTAAGAATTTTATAAATCTCTGCAACATTATTGCATAAGAATTTAGCAGATTTTGAAACAATTACCTACGCACAAAATGTTTTTGACATCAAAGGAATAAAAAGGTAGTTCAAGCTGATAATAGGCAATATATGCAGGGCCGTATTTAAGGATTGCGGGGAAAAGGCCGCCCCATTGGTCGGAAAAATTCTTAGGTGAGATAATGCACGGAAAGATGGAAAAATTGCCTTATTTGACGTAAAATCTTCAAGTCTTCGACCTTCGCGCCAGATATGAAGTATTTTCCATAATTTTGGCACGAGCGCGACCAAAAAAGACACTTCTTATAGCATTTTGAGTGAGAAAGAGTTTTTTCGAAAAGTTTGAATTTTATGATTCTAATTGATATATCATATCGAAAAACGTCTAAAAATGCAGTTTTTGAAGCCATCCCGACGGAAATCTCGAGAAGACTACTTCATTTTGTTTCCTCCTACCCCCTTGGCCGAATCCTGGAAACGGGCCTGACACCTAATATTTTAATATGGAATGCTTGCTGTCACATATGTACAGCACGGGTATTGGGGAGGGGGTCAGGCCCAAAAAATTTCAAAAAGTACCTTCTTTTCTTGGGCTAAAAAAACGATGGGTACACGTAAAAAAATGTTTTTTGACGTCTCGGACAACGTTTACTCTTTCTAGAACAATAAACAGAAAAAATTGGACAAAATCAAGTAAATTGAACAAAACATGGTCAAAAAATGTGTAAATGGCTGAAAATTTGAGATTTTTGAGGCAAAATGAGCTAAAAAACGCTTTAAAAAAGCACACTTTTTAACATTTTTCACGAACAGTCGACAATTCTGGGGGAGGGATCGCAGCCATTTTTGACGGGATCAGTTGCAATTCACGGGAAGCAACTCCCCCAATTCCCCCCACCAAGGACATATATGCTTGATATTTGAATTATATTTTCAGTACACATAATTACTTAGCTAATTAACTGCTAGCTCAACATCTGCTTAGTACATCACTTCAAATTGGTACGAGAATATCCTTATATTACGCATATTAGTCTAAAAGTTATGCTTTTGACGCGATTTTTTTCATCATTTGCGCCAATTTCTGTCATCAATAGATGTTTCATATTTGTTACTGTTTATAGCACGGGAGCCGGAGTAATATAATTGAAGAAGAGGAAACATTCGATAGTAAGGTAGAATTTTATCTTCGCGTACGTCAGTGAATTTGATCGAGATAAAATGACGAATTATGAGTTACTTAAAATTCATACTTTGTCTTCTAAGCAGAAATTATTCAGTAGTGAATTATTCTTTATACTCTACTTGGAATTCAGGTAATAATAACCTAAAGAATCCTACTCAAATTATCGCCTACTTTTTATCACAGCTGTAATGAAAGTAGATTCGTTTATTTATGTGATCTACACATAAAGGTCAGCATTGACAAAATGGATCACTCCATAGGGAAAACAAGATCCAAGGTAAATTTTTTGTCTTTAAGCCAATCTTCAATTTTTTTGTTTAAGGCTTGAGATACTACGATCATAATCGTCACTTGAACATGTGTACGACTATATTAATAGAAAAGTAATGTTAGATAATTTTCCGTACTTAGCAATTCAGAAAATTATTTGCTGAGGGTTGTCTGAAGGATTGATTTGATCGATAAGTCTATTTTTCAGCTTTAATTCTTACTTGGCTTGCTCAGCTTTTCGCTTCCTCGCTTCTATTTTTGAATCTGTGAGTTTTCAATAAAGCCTATATTTTTTAAATATCACTGATTTCGTTACCTTTCTCGGGCGTAGCTTTCTTGAGAATTGCTATGAACATGCCAATTACAAGTTTTCATAAAACATAAGTGCGCAATAAGTTTTATTTCGCAGCAATAATGACATTTTTCACAGACAGAATCGATACGATCCACGACTTCAGCTACGACTCCATCTCTGATCAGGAACGTTGAAGAGGTAAACCTTGCTAAACTTTGTTTAAGTCATTTAATAACCGCAATTCCTGATTAGACGAAAAAACCAACAATTTCGAACCTAAAGGTTGACAAATTGAAAACAATTCCAACCACCAGCAAAGAGCAGGTAAACATTATTTTCATCTTTAGCGCATTTGACCAATGGTAGATCGACTGATGTTTTTAATTAATGTCACAAGATTTCTAACGCATGTCTATCGCTAAAAAATGAAAAGTAAAGCGTTGTATACATTTTCGAAATCAGCCGCGAAGATTTGAAACTGATATTTTTCGTTCATTTTTGCATACAGGATAAGTTTTTACGAATTTGTGAAAATTAAATTCTTTTACATTTAAATAAATTCTCCAGAAAATTAAAACTTCATGGCAGCGCAAAATTGAAAACCCTATTATCGAATTGAAAAGTACTTTCAAGGCAGTAATTGATTTGATTTAACTCACAAACTTGCAGAAATATGCAATTATGCTATCAACCATGCGTGCAGAGCATGGTCGACCCAATAGTCGGTCGGTCTGGGTGGGAGTCAGCTAGTGATTTTTTGAATTCTAAATGGACACAAGAACTGGTATAAATAATAAATACTAACATAGCTTGAAAAACACGTTGATTGAAAGTTTCTGGCCAATTTCATGCACTGTACAAAACAGTTTTGCTTTTTATCCATGTTTGGCCTTTATTCTGTCCTACTTTTCCAAAAAAATTCTCAATTATTCATTTTGAAGGGTCTAGACCTCAGTCTCTCACGTGCATGTCTGCCAGTGACTATTCATATCAATGCTGAAATGCTACGTCATCGAGTACGTATTTTGATCGCTTACTTGCTTTTATTTTTTAGAAATCCCCCAACTTTCAAATACCATCGAAGCCATCCGACAAGTTCGTGCCGGTAATTTATCATTTTCTGTATTAATTATGACTACACGAAATTCGGACTCCGGTTAATTGCTAAAAATCGAAGTCAACTCCTACATTTTTTATTAGAGCAAGACTTTTATGCATTATAGTATGCTTGTTTCAAGTGACAACCTTTGCCAATTCTTCAGCGTGTTAATTAATCTAAAGATACCTAATCGTATGTTTTCATCGGATGCCACCTCTCGTATACTACTTTGGTATATATTTGCGTCAAATTCGCATTTTTGCAGAGATCTTTATGACAAATATGTTTATGTATAAATTCATAGAAATTGAGCATGAAGTACAAGTTACACCTACAACTACAAAATCGCTATTTATCATAAAAAATAGTTTATTTTATTAAAATAAATTTCAATTTCATTATAAAATTTGTGTTTAAGAATACACATAGTCGATAAGACATTTTAGTTCTTAAATCAACTTGATCTCCGGATTCTCAGAGCTGACGCATACCAAGACGGCGACTTTCTGTAGACGACTGAGACATGTTTATACTCATTAAAATAAATAATCTTTCAACGCTTAATAAAACATACGAAATTCTCACTTAACTTTTAGAGCACCCAATACGTGTCTTTTGATTTTAGAAAGCACCGAGAATTCAAAATAATTCGAAATCATCCGGGGAATCCAAAGTGATAAAAACACCAAGGGTTAAAAATGCCTCTAAGTCATCAGAGGAAGCAAAAATGGTAATTTATTTTTTCGTGTCTCATTTATTCTATTGCGTGCAGTAGCACCATATGCACACACATAATATTAGATTATTCGCAATTATTATTATAATTTCAGACATCGCTGAATAAAAAGCGTTCTATAAATTAGGAAAATTAACTTTCATATGGATTATTATTTGGATAAAAAGAAATAATTTTCCAGAATTTGAAATTTGTAATAATGGAATTTTATTATTTAAATTTTTAAATTGAATATACAATTAAACAATTTAAAACTTTTCAATCGTAAAGGTTTGATTACGAAATTAAAAGCAGATTTATTACTATGGTGCACAGCACGCACCTACGAATAGATTCATACAGTTTCGATATTAGAGATCAGAATGAATGTTTCCTCTTTATTGATTTAGGAAACTAATAAAATCAGTGTAGCCACCAAGTCGTCCGAGGAATCAGCGTCGGTAATCAACTTTATATTTTTGTTATATTCACCTCATCCGTATAACTCATTTGCTTATACTCATGCATTTCTGTTGTGCTCAGAAATCGCTGGGAAGTGTTGAATTAGAAAAGCCAAGCAAAGCTGCTAAGAAGGTAAAGTCTGTCAAAAAATATGTCTTATGTGCGCAAAATAACTCAAAGGATAAGCACGCAATAGTAATGAACATAGAAACAGTTGATTGCAGTTTCACATAAAAATTGTCTGGAAATTCGACCTCTTGGAACATCAGTCGATAGATCGGGCAAGGAAACACTGCCATGATCATCGCGTTCACTATCTTATTTTTTATCTTCTTTACACGTGTTCAACGATGTAAAGAGATCAGTTTTATAGAATTACGGAATAAAATTTGAAACACTTTGCTATCAATCTATTGTCTACAGTGTTTTATTCAATCTTTTTTCTAGAAAAATCCAAGCTGCACTGGACTCAAACCTTGCAGGCCAATTAAAGAATCTAGTGCTGAATTTAAAAAATGTTGCCAAGTCAGCAACATTTCCGAATCGTGTTGGAGCGCTTGCCGCTATGACGTCACTAGACCGGAAGTAACGAATTTCGCATACAAGTGTAAAAGTGCTGTAATCGACATCATTTATAAAATCAAATATTTATTACTGAATCAATTCGTTTTATTGCAGTCATTTGGTTCTCATTCTATTCAACTTATCTATTCTATATTAGGTTCAATAAGTTTTCAATTCTACAAATAGTTAGATATTTTAATGTGAAGCGGATGGATTAAAATTAGATCTTTCACATTTAACGTTAGCTTGGCTCCATCAAAAATTTTAGCTTTGTAGCATCGCATACATGAATTTAATTAATTATTTTCAAATTTATTACGTAAAGTTGTGCATGATCACATACTTCGTAGTAATCAAGTTCTCATTAAGTCCTGAAAGATTGAAAAATATCGGAAAAAAGTCGACAAATTTTCTATGAACCCTATATATCAGAAGAACAGGAGAGATGAGATTTTGTTGATCTAGTAAAACTGAAGGTATAGCTAAGGAGAAAGAATAAGGCTTATAAAAATATAAGGATTCCGAAGGAAGCAATTTTTTTAAAGAGCGAAGGGATTGAGTTATTTTATGAGATGTGCAGCATAGAGTTTGCATTGAAAAATGCATAAAAAGCATACTAAATTTTTATTAGTTTACCTTGATGACATTTCTGAGCTATTGTATCAAATATTTACGCATGTCCATTTATTGTCGCAATAAAAACTGGATTAGTATAGAATAAATTTTTTCGGGATAACTAAAATTATTTTGAAGCATTATTATTAAGTTACCTATTTTATGCAAGAAAGTAAATGATAACTGGTTACCTAAAATGCATGCTATCAAATGAAACATTCAGGTTTATTATCTAACATTTACTATCTGAGATGCCCGGATTTTAACCTTTTTTAAGTTGTGTCCATACATGTTTTTGGAGGGTTTGACCTACACTCCCCTAGAATAACAACTGACTCCCACAAAATGGCTGCGACCATACGTGGGCAGCAAGAAAATTCTGGGGGAGTGGGGGTGCAAAATTTTCCAAAGGTCAAAAAATGGCCTTAAAAATGGTGGTGTGGTGTAAAAATACCATTTTTCGACGTTTCTCATCAAGCACTATCCATTGGCATCAAAAAGTAGCTAAGAAAACGAAAAAAATTTTCAAAGATTGAATTCTGGGGGTTTTGGTTTCTGGGGGCTGCATACCCCCCAAACCCCGCATGCCCAGGTATGGCTGCGACCCCCTAGAATTGCCGTTTTTCGTAAAAGTTGTAAAAGTGTGCTTTTTAAGCGTTTGTAGCTCATTTTTGGCTAAAAAATCCCAAATATTCGGTGCTTCGCGCCATATACACATTTTTTGACCATATTTTGTTCCATTTACTCGATTTTTCTCCGATTTCTTCAATAGTTTTTCATGCTTTTAGGAAGAACGAGCAATGTATGAAACGTCAAAAAACAACGTCAAATACAATTTTATTGAAGTGTACCCATCGTTTTTTAGTCCAAAAATGGCACTTTTAGAAATTTTTTGGCTTTGACCCCTCTAAATCCTCATGCTGTTCGTGTTTAGTTGTGACAGTAATGTATTAGGCCTTGAAATTTTATTTTATAAAAAAGGCAAATGGTTGTTTTTCAGCTACAGCGCGCAGTTCTCAAAGGACATTGTCCAGGTGGCCAGCTGCAAAACTACCTTAAGTGTGCTTCAAATCAGGGCAGCAGTCATAGGTGTTGCTCATCCGAGGGCGTGTTCAAGGGCGGCAAGGAGTTCTGTGAGCCGTTGTGCAATCCATTTAGCGCAAAATGGCCCAAAAGCACAGAAGAAGCCAAAAGGCTGATACCGTGCCTTAGCAGATTCGACGCAGTCGTTCGCTGTCATTGGGCATCCAGCACTTGAGATTACAAATTTTTTTGGACTACAATTTCGTATATTAATCTTTCCGCACTTTCAAATGTATGTTATGTAAATGTGTGGTTTTTAGCAAAAATTTTAAAATCCAGACTTTGGTGATTTATGCATATAATCTGCATTAATGATTTAAGCATAACTATAATTTATTTGTTTTTCATACTAAATAGGTAAAAACTAAGCTGAGGCCGAGATCTTTTATCTTTTGGACTACAATTTCGTATATTAATTTTTCCGCATTTTCAAATGTATGTTATGTAAATGTGTGCTTTTTAGCAAAAATTTTAAAATCCAGACTTCGGTGATTTACGTATATAATCTGCATTAATCATTCAAGCGTAACTATAATTTATTTGTTTTTCATACTAAATAGGTAAAAACTAAGCTAAGACCGAGAAGATAAAAGATAACAATTATGTCCGCTTGACACTGTCATTTGTAAGTCTAAAAAACCTTTTTGTGACAGGCATAATTAAGGCTGTGCATATCAGAGCAGATTGAAGCAAAGTAAATTTTTGATTGGACTTACAATTTCAAATTTGGAATCAGATTCATTATATTTAAAGTAATAGCAATTCTGTTCGTATTCTGCTTCTAAAACTACCCATTTCACCAGTTATTGGCCTATACCTGAGCTTACTCGTGAATTAACATTTACCAAGACGCCTAACCTTGTATAAGGATTACCTATTTAAGTGACATTTTTTCGCATACATGGATTATCGAGCTTATATTTGGAACGATTTTAACCGCAGAGATTAAATTAAGAGGCTATGCATATGTACGTAAGGAAAATGGTCACCATCAAGCATAAAAGATAGATGCGGATTGCAGATTACATGCGTTACATATGTACACGACTTAGGCAGAAATAAGATCGCGAGAAATATCACTTTTTTATATACATTAGTTCAAACGTCAAAGACCGTTAGCTTCGAAGTTTCACTCGGCATGTAAGTACATAACATAGATTGTACATGTGTAGGAACCTACCTATACGTAGTCTGTAACCTAGTAAACTAAGAAACAAATTTCTGCTTTTAAAAAGATGGAGCCCCTCAGACAACACTTGCGAATATCAAATAGCATTTAGAGTGGACATATTGACGTCATTTTCTCAACTCCGTACATAGCTGCATATATTTCAGCAAGAGAAGCTGCCGAATTTTCGACAATTTTCAGTAAAAGATAAGTGCGCATCTGAAGTATGGCCGAAGATGTACCTTCTAAGTTCTCCGCTGCCCAAATAGTTCCTCAGGTTATACCCGTTGCTCCCAAATTCAAATTGGAGGTAAGCCCATTTCGCCCTATATTTGCGCGCAATGGCGGAATGAACGTAAAATTGCATAGGCATCTACCTACCGAAATTTATTATTTTATGGTTTTTGCAAAAAACCTGCTAATGTTCTTTGGTAATACAACCGGCTTCTCTGATAATTAAAGTCACAACTATTTATGTTTAGACTACTGTTTTGAATTCAACGAGTGGACATACACTGTTTGTTGGTCTAAAGTCAGCTGGGTTCTTGCTAGGGGTATCGAAGTCACTAGAATTACAAAAAATACGCACCCAGAAATGGATTTTTCTCAAAATTTTTAAGTTTTTGCGATTTTTTATCTTGGTGGATAGAACTCAATAAGAAAAGTCAAAAACTTTGCCATTTTTTAGCATTGATAACCTTTCAGACCCCACAATTTTTGCCCTGTTCATGTACGTGTGTATTCTCGTAATAGTCTTAAAGTGTTTATACCAATAGCAACCCAAAATCCATTTATGTACATTGACTCCTTAATTCAGGCCAAAGCAACGAAAACTTGATTCGGTAACCTCACATATCCTTCATTTATTTCAACGAAATGTGTTCATTTTGAGAAGCAAGAGAATAATAATCGTCACTCAGCCGGTTTCACGAGCTTGTCTAACTTGAGTTAGACGACTAACTTGAGTTAGCCAGGCAAGTTAGACAGGAAACTTAGCCAAAGGGAGTTTCACGAACCTGTCTAACCTAGTTAGCCGGCTAAAAGTTAGTCGACTAACACCTAAAAAAGTTAGCCTGGTCAGGGGTGGCTAACTTCAACTTAGACAGGCAAAATGTGTGCTTTTGTGGATGTTAGATTGTTTTTGTGAGAAGTTTAGAAAATGTTGCGTCGTTGTTTGAATGGTTTATTAGATGACAGCGATGATGA
Organism: Mermis nigrescens; assembly: GCA_036768485.1. Classification (NCBI taxonomy): domain Eukaryota; kingdom Metazoa; phylum Nematoda; class Enoplea; order Mermithida; family Mermithidae; genus Mermis; species Mermis nigrescens. The sequence continues at coordinate 1,060,249 of JAVLUZ010000191.1, forward strand.
TTATGAAAATTTGAATAAGCGGCCTAGAATTTACCGAGATAGAGACAATCCGCTTGATAAATATAATGACGATGAATTGTATAAACGTTATCGATTTACCCGATCAGCTATTATGGAAATCACTGATATGTTGATGGATGATTTGGTAATTGAGACTGAACGTGGTTATGCTGTGCCACCCATGCTTCAAGTTTTGGCGTCACTTCGATATTATGCGTCCAACAGCTTTCAAGAGGTGATTGGTGATACTTTGTCAATTTCCAAGCCTAAAATCTGTCGGCTTTTGCGAAGAGTTTCCTTTTCGCTTTGCAAACGTGCAAAGAAATTTATACAATACCCCAAAAATGATGAAGTAAACAAATTCCAGCAACAATTTTTCAAGATTGCAAATTTTCCTATGATTGTGGGTTGCATTGATGGTACGCACATTCGTATTGTTGCACCTAAGGAGCATCCCCACGTGTATCGAAATCGAAAAGCATTTTACTCGTTGAATGTTCAAGCCGTGTGTGGACCTGGTGGTCAGCTAACAAACCTAGTTGTGAAGTGGCCTGGTAGTGCCCATGACTCTGGTATCTTTCGCGAATCTGCTTTAAGCCGAGGTTTGGAGGATGGGAGCCTTAAAAGTACACTGTTAGGGGACTCTGGTTATCCCTGCCGCACATTTCTTCTGACCCCATACCGAAACCCAAATAACACTGCCCAGAAAAATTTCAATACTGCTCAAAAACAGACAAGGGTTTTGATTGAACAGACTTTTGGCAGATAGAAACGTCGATTTTCCATACTGCACAGCGAAATTCGTACAAAACTTGAAACTTCGTTTGCCATCATAGTGGCTTGTGGCGTTTTGCACAACATCGCAGTGCAAAAAAAATTGCCGGATTTTGATGACATTCTACCCGAAGAATTTATGGATGAAGAAACCGATTCTTTCGGTGATGGTCAGTCAATGCGTGATCATATTGCCTTGACATACTTCAATAACTGAGTAGTTTATTGCTTGAGTTGAATCGTATATTGCGCTGTTTTTGCTTCTTATATAAATGTAATTAACTTGAAAACTTGAACTTCATGTTTTTCATTTAGCAATGTTCCAAAACGTAAATTTTTCCGAGGGCTCTAAAATAGCTTCTAGAATGAAGGCTGTTTTTACAACTTTTTACAAGATGTTAAAAATTCAACATTTTGTTATGATTTGTTCTAATAATCGGCCGCAATCTATCAAGGGCATAGCCAGTGGGCTGGCAAACTCCAGGGCTGGCCAACTTGTTTTGGGAATTTTGGGAAGTGGCGCAAACAAAATTCCGAACTTTTACCCCCCCAGAATCTTTTAAGGGGGGGGGTGAAAAAAAATTTTTTTGGGGGGGGGGTGGGTTAACCTCCCCACGCCCATGTGTGGTCGTGATTGTGTGAGCACTGGGAGGAAAATTTTTCGACGACGTTTGATTTTATTCACTAAAATTGCGAAACTCACTGAGGCCTGCTGAAACAGTTCAAAAACTCGTTTTCACCACAAAATCAATGCCTGCCAGTTTGCCGACTACAATTCCGTATTCGGATGAAAGAGAATGAAAGCGATATGTCTGGTGATGACGAATAATGTAATATGTGATGGTCTGCTATGAATTATGCTGCATTCCATTTTATGCAAACAAAACATCTTTTTTGTGTCTTAGGTTTCTTCAATGAGCTTGTAAAAATAACATTCGAAAAATAAAATTCTCCCTTATTAACTCAATAGTTTAGTGAAAATATGCAAAAACCATCAAAAACCAAGCAAAACCCAAGAAAGACCAGATCAAAAACCAAAAACCAAAAAATTGAAATTTTTAAATCTTGGTTTTTGCCACCCCTGTTCCCATTCAAATTTTGGAATCACGAAATTTTTTAACAAATATGTGGGCCTTTTCAAATCCAATTTTCTTACAAATGCAGGAGCATGCAATAGCATGTGCGGAATTTCTAATAGTAATCTTACCAAGCCATTAACAAATGATTTGGTACTATTAGAAAATCGGTATTAGAAAGATAGGTACATAGAATATAAGTAATGTAATGTCGTTTGCAACCTATCATAACAATGTGGGCATTCATTCATCAATAACAAAATTAACTTGCATGAGTCACAACGAGCATTTACAAATTTTCATAAATCGAATTTTGTTGCATCGGCGCACTGGGGGCACTAGAAAACTGAGTAAATTGTGCACCATCTTTAGCAATGCAAGACTGAGTGAAAGCTTGACAGGCAGCCCCGAATGCATTCATCGCATTTGAAACGGAATACCACCCTTGAATTTCGGCATTGACTTTTTGCTGCATGAGATTTTTTTCCATCTCGAACTTATTCTTCTCTGCAATATGCTTTGCCTCTTCGGCAAGTAAAACACGAATTATCATGTCTTCCTTGCACAATTTTTCCTTTTTATTCTTTGGTTTCTGCAAAGCGCTGTTGCCTGAAGTTGTAGCGGATTTAATTTTTGAGGTTTGAAAAACCGCTGCTTCAGATTCGTTTACACTTTGACTGAAATCTTCGACCGAATTTTCATCCATGGTCGCAAAGAATTTCGAAGTGAATTCTTCATCACTGTCGCCTAAATCGAATCTATCCCCATGGCCAGTGATTGATGGATTATTTTCTCCAATAACCTGCAAGACGTCTTCGGCTTCCTCCGACACACATATTTCTTCACAACCACCCCCCGTTTTCTGACGCTTGCGTCTTTCATCGGCTACTTCGGTTTTGGCTTTTCCACACATGCTCTTCCAACATTTTTTCACGTTGGCAGCATCTCTATTCATTCCATATTGCGCACTGACTTGCATTGCCAACTGAAGCATGAAAACGACTACACATGCGATGACTATCACTCTATGTACATATGATCCATCAGAATAGTCGGTGAAAAACTTTAAACAAGTTTGTACAAACTTTTTCAATCAATGATTTAAAAAACATTTCAACCACTTTTTGTCACATTGTTTTTTTAGATTATTGCGGCAACAGTAGAGAGAAATTTTTTTCTGATTGCATATAATAATTTGTGGACCTTTTGTGGGAAAAAATAGGTTTTTAATGCAAGGGGCCCCAATCCTTTTCGTGTGTGAATTCACAATTTATTTGATTTTTAAACTGGGCTTTTTGATAATTTTTCAAAAACACTATATTGCTTATGTTGTGCGATGCAAACTTTCAATTGCCCAAATGGCTGTCTTTTTTTACTTCTTTCCATTTTGCCGTTTTTCTTTTGTTTGAATCGGCCTTTCCGTCATTGCAATTGAAAATTGTGGCATGGTCCCTGACAAACTGAGTGATGAATCGCCTTTCCGGCTCAGTAAACGGTTTGTTACGTTTAGATTCAGTACATGATCCCATAATTGTCAATGATAAAACAAAGAAAAACGAACCAAACACTGCACGGAACGATTTTTAATGCACAAAATGTTATTATGTAATGTACCTATGTTTGGTTTAAACCACATTTTTCCCTGTCTAACTTTTATGAGCCTGTCTAACTTCAAAGTTAGCCCGGGCTAAAGTTAGACAAGGAGTTAGACACCCTCGTGAAACCCAAAAAGTTAGTCGGCTAACTTTAGCCTACTAACTCAAAAAATTTAGCCGGCTAACTGAGTTAGTCGACTAAAAAGTTAGACACCTTCGTGAAACCGGCTGCTGTTCTGTTCCGATTCACGTTTTGCGTCGTTTGGCACAAGCAAACTCCAAGTTTTACTGTTTTCATTTAGAAGTGCTACGGCACTATTATTTTCATTTCTGAAAGAATGAGATGAATTGTTGACGTTTGGTTTTTAAACTTATTATCGGTGTAATCGTTAAAAATTATGGTAATACATTATTATTGCCTAACTGTTATATTGCATACTATAAAAACACACATCGTTGTCATGACTTATTATTACGAATATTTTGTGATTTTTTATCAGTCTGATCATTGAGCATTAATTATTCCAAAATGTATCATTCATAGGTCCAATTCCCGGGTAAATCGCCAATCGATTTTGGACCGCTGTTACATACGCTGGATACAAAACATGCTCCAAAAGTGACATACTCCTTACAAGCAGGAAATTTGTATTCACTTGTCATGATTGGTGAGTCAAAATTCGGAATAAAATACAAACTGCAAGGAACGTAAAATAAGAATGTAAGTGTTGAATTTTTTGTCGAAACAAAAATGTAGTCTCTCAGAAAGTTTTTATGGCGTTAACTGTTTTTCTGCAAGCAAAATGATAAGATAATTTTTTTCTGATATGTATCATGCAATTACTTATTGATAAATGATATATTGTTTACAGTTTAGCATAACAGCATATTTGAATACTAGTTTGACTGCTTACAATTTGTCATATTCTACTATATTCCAACTCTGTAAACTTTCTCTGTAGTACCAATATTGATTTTCATTGCTATTTTTGTATTTTTTTGCTAGGTTTCAAATTTATTCCCAACTTGTCTTTAGACCCAGACAGTCTAAGCCGGGAAAACCCTTCGGAAGCGGAATGGCTGCACTGGTTGGTCATAAATGCACAATCGGATTCATTGTTACAAGGAACTGTGCCCAAAGCCGTATTAGGATACACCGGGCCAAGCCCGATGCCTCGAACAGGTTTTTAATGTGTAATAATTTCACAAGCTTTATGCAGAAAATGTCTTGAATGCAATACAAAATTGCGAACTCTGCGAAAATAAGTCAGAATCGAGTGCCAAGAATTTGTAAACCATTTTTCGAAGTTAAAAATCTCTTTTTCCACTATCTTTCAGTTAGTAATTTTGATCCCACACTAGTGCGCGTGGGTACTCAAACTTTTTCTGTTCTTTGTTGTATGACTATTATTTAACTTTACTTAGTTTATTTTAGAGATGCGTTCTTTTCACTTTTTAAGTTCGAGACGCAGTATACATATGTTTACGTCCCAGCAATCAGATTCATTTCCTTCTTTCAATGTACTTTTTTTGTAACCTTGGCTATCCTTCCAAAATTTTGTTTCTTGATAAATAAGTAGCGCTGATGCCATAATTGTGGCTTTACACGTAGGTACCACTTATGTTTATATGTACCTACGCAGAATATTGACCAACTAAGTGAATATTTAGTGTCTAAAATGACCTTTGCTAATAAAAATTTCAGTGAAGCTGCTCATCTCACAAATCCTACTTGATGCCTAAAAGTTTGTGATAAAAATGACCATGATTCATTTCCAACCAAATAATTAAAATAAATAATAATGACTTAACTTATGACTTTGATCATTAAATAGAGCACTTCCTGAAATTTTCATCATGCTTACTATGAATTATTCAGATGTGTAGATGGTAGTTTGGAAACTTATGCGTACAAAATCCATTTTGACCATCTATTCCAGGCCAGCACCGCTATATTTTTTTATTATACGACCAAGGAAAGCGTAAGATTTCCCAACCGGCCTTAAAGTCAAGGGCCAAATTCAAGGTTAAAGAGTTTGCAGAAAAGCATCAGCTGGGTATGTGACTATAAATGCCAGCATGATCGGTCTGGGGTCATTCGGTCTGAGCAGTCAGCTGAGAGCCTCTTTTTTAGCTGAAATAAAGCCGCAAAATCTGGTATAAATCCTAAAATAGCATTAGAAGTAATTTAATCCAGTTTCTGACCAATTTTAAGCTTTTACAGAAAATGTATGAAAACCATCCATTTTTGGCCTTTATTTTTCCTTATTTTACTCAGAAAATTTCCCATTTTTCTATTCTAGGGTCCCCACCAAAATCCAAAACTTCCCACATGTATGCCTTTTTTCGACTCGTAATTAAACAAAATTAAAATATCACGTACCGATAATAATTGATCAGACGTGTGAGCAATTAAGGTCTCATGAAATGTGCGCAGATCTGATGATTCCAATTCTGGTTTTAGTCAAAGCAAAGATCGAAATTATTAGTACATAATTAAACAATAGGTTGGTCCGCATGCAAAATTATTTTAAGTAGCTTTCCTGAGAAAAACCGCGTTGCACAAGGCTTTGCAAAAGTTATACTAAGTTCGGTTGCAGAGATACCTAGTTGAAAGTAAATGCAATAAAATCTTCGCATTATAATTTCGCCCTCGAAATTGAATACATTATCGTTCATCGTTATTTTTGAGTAGTTATTCTTTCTATACGTCGTTTACGTTTCAGGAGATCCTGTGGCAGGAAACTTTTTTCTTTGTCAACATGGCGAATAATCAAGAGCAGAATTGTCTGGAGAGATTATAAATTTTTACTTCATTTGCTAATAAACTCGTAAACTATCGTTTGTTCTAAGATTTTTATTCATAATCAGACAACAGCGTGTTTGTTTTTTTCCGAATAAAAACTGGATGTATATATTTTACATGCTTAAGTATTCATGTCATGTTTACGTGTAGGTATAGTTAATCAGTCTTTTTTGTGACTTTAAAACGACGAAATAACGATTTTTTAATGCATATAGGACTTTTATCTGAATTTAAGTCTTGCATATGCGATCATAACAGCAACGAGAATGACCGAATTTCGATTACCTTTCTGATATTTCTGTTCGCCTTATCGTTCCGAAATTGTATACAGGTTGCAAGGGCTATCGAACCACCTGACCAAATCAGATTTTAAAGGCTTTTAAAAGGCTTGCTAAAATGTACTGTGCGCAATGTATGTAGTAGTCAGCAGCACAGTAGGGCCGAAAACTAATTATAAAGTAAATTATGCCCGAGCTTGAATGATTCATTAGGTAAGAACGGGCTGTGTGACGGTAGCAGTAACTTTTAAACAAGCTGCGTTACTTTAATTTTTATGTGCATAAATCATTCAAGCACAGCTTATTGATAATTTTTCTTGATAATGCTGTATCAGTACATTGTCTTCGTTGTCTTTAACTCAGTCCGCTACTTAGTCGCCATCGGCAGAGATGACCTTGGAAATGATGGAATTTGTCCCAAGGATTATCGCAAATACCTTAACAATCAGCCGTGTTTCTTGTTTCATCCAATGAAGCATTATCCACATCCTTTTGCCGAAGATCACTGCCGCCGATTCATGGGCGGCGGTGAACTGGCGACCTCCGATTTGATTACTGAGAATTGGATCAAATGGTCACTGAGTTGGGGGAGGCGGATATAACAAGTGTCATCAATGAAACCATGGAAAGATCCAGCAATGACTGCGCGACATTTTGGTTGGCGACCGATAAGACATTGACCGGAAATGAAACAACAGGGACGGACCATCGGAACGTCAGTTGGAATGAATATTTATTTCGCGATAAAAAATGCTCCTACCTGCAATATTGCGGCAGGGGTAATAGCCCCGATTGGAACGTAGATCGGGGTTATTGTTATAATGGCAATGTAGATGGCTTCGTTTGTATGAAGCGGCTGAATCAATCAGTTCCTACGGCACCGCTAAATCAATCGTCGCCGAGGGCACCATTTATTCGCTCTTCGCACAAGCCAACAGGTTAGCGTATTCCTAATTTAATATCGTCCCCGTACGTACTTCCATCGATTTTTGTGCATCCAATGATGATCAGAGATGAAGATGAGTATCCAGTCCAGACATGAACGTGAGAGGAGGTTTTAAGGTCTCTAGACCATAATGCACAGCATGGCCGAAATGGGGGCAGCCGGTCTGGGGTGGTCAAAAGTTAAGTTTTTTAGGCGAAAATGACCTCAAAAAGTGGTATGAGCGCTAAAATAGCGTTAAAACTACGTTATTACACAGTTTCGGGTCAATTTAAAGCACTTTCGATGAAAAGTTTCAATTTTCTTCCTTCATTTTAATTTTGCCTCATTTCACCCAAAACTTTCCCATTTTTTCATCCTGGGGGTCTTCTAGACCCCCCCGAACCCCATTCCCTAGGTGCATGTCTGGTCTAGACCCCTCAGAAAGGAAAAATGAGAAATTTTCCGGAAAAAATGGGGCAAAATGAAGGTCAAAAATGAAAGGAAATGAGAAAATTTATCCGAAAATGCTTTAAATTTACTAAAAACTGTGTAATAATGTAATTTTAATGCTATTTTAGCGTTTATACAAGTTTTTATATGGTTATTTTGGCCCAAAAAAGCTTAATATTGACCCTCCTCTAGATCGGTTGGCCCCTAAGATCGGCTATACTGCGCATCTGATTTTTGCACTCTTTATACTGCTGCTCATGGACTAATGCATATTTCGAAAAACAAAAACAATCATATTCAGAAAATTGTGTCTTCTACAGTTCTTTATCATTAAAGTGGATGACGCATTTACATCGATTTGTGTTCGAGCTGTGGAAAAAACATCCAAAGATCGCTATGTCACAACGTTAAGCCAAAATTTTACACACTCATTACAGACTCTGTATTGAGTGTAAAGAGAAATAAAAAAGCTAAATCAACTTATTTATCATCTATCTTTTGAAAAAAATCGCATCTATTCTGTTATAGCTGTAAGGGTCTCATATGTTCAGGGTGCCCAAGTATATTACTGATATGTAAGCACTGAATGTCAGTTTAGGTAAAATCTGTCTCACACAAGTTTGTGCATTAATTTTAAAAACTGTGTCCGAAAATAAGCCAACAGGTTGCAATTATAGTATTCATTTGATATAAAATTATTGTAATCCGTCGGCTTACTTTCGAAAAAATTCTTAAAATTTATGCCCAAACTTATGTGAAACAGACTATAGGTATGCACAACATGAGGAGACGTCGTGACTTAGAGCTAGTCTGTTTCATTTAACTTTGCGGTTTTCTTTCAAATTTCGAGCTACAAAAGTGGTTTAAACTTTTAATGTAGTGATGCGGCTCAACAATGGCATGTGTACGTCTCCAAGTGACTCGACATACTGTAGAATGTCATATTTACCGTTTTATTTTAATACACTTCTGTAGTCACCTTAAAGTTAAATGAAACAGGCAGAGAATGTTATGATCTTAATAAAGTGCTTATGTGCAGTAAAGAGTAGTAGGTGTAGTTCGTTTCATTTAACTTTGAGGTTTACGAGAAAATTCAAAATGACTACAAAAGTGTTTTAAAGTAATATGATAAATATGATATTCTACAATATGTCGAGTCAGATCGAGACGTATGCCATTGTTCAGCCGCATCACTGCATCAAAATTTGAAACCACTTCTGTAGCCTGTTTCTTGCAGGAAAATTTAAAAGAAAATCGCAAAGTTAAACGAAACAGACTATAGGTAGCAGACATGTTCATGGGGGTTTGACCCTCACCAGAATTGCAACTGACCCCCGCAAAATGGCTGCGCCCACCAGAATTATCGATTTTTTTGTAAAAGTTGTAAAAAATTTAACTTTAAGCGTTTTTAGCCCATTTTTGGCTCAAAAATCTCAAATTTTCGACGCTTCGCGCCATACACACATTTTTTGACCACATTTTGTTCAATGCACGCAATGTTTCCAAATTTTTTCGAAATTTTTTCCCAACGTTTTTATGTTCTAGAAAGAACGAGCATTGTCTGAAAAGTCAAAAACAGTATTTTTGACGTGTAACCATAGTTTATAGATAAAAAGGGCACTTTTTAAAAAAATTATAGGCCTGACCCCCCAGAATTCCCATGTTGTACACGTATGTTAGGTAGGCATTTGGATGCGACCGAAGAGTCAGTGAAAACGAATGTTTCTTCAAATGGCCTCATCAGACATTGCATGAAACATGGTGAAAAAATGTATGGTCTTAGAGTATTTCGTAGCTCTTATAGAAAGATGACCTTATTATATTTGCAACATCCTCGTCAAAGGAGGATGGAACTGCCTTTTAAAATAATATAGCATTGAATTTTACTTAAATTTAAGATACTACGATTACTACAGTAATAATCGTCCTAAATCGTACAACAGTGGCGCCCAAGAAGGCGCTACCACCAGTCCCGACAATTACCAGCTCCAATGGCTATCGAAAATATTTTGGTTTGATCGCTATATTCGGCGCCATAGGATTTATACTGGCTATGATCGGCTTAGCAGTGAGCATAACAACCGTATCGAATCACATTCGTCGTTCGGACAATTATGTAGTCTCTGCTAGAATGAACAATATTTAAATCTTATCAGGCGAGTCAGAGTCGTCAGAATTATTCCGTTTCATCTAAATAAAAACGTTAATCGAAAAATAATTGTCTTATTGTCCATAGTTATTTAACGAAACGTTATGCATTTTGTAGAACATCCTCCGGTAGTATTTTCCAAAAATAAAGTTACCTACCCAGCGGGAAAGAGTTTTGGTACCTATGTACATAGGTAGTCGTCTTTAAATTAGACCTAAAATTTGGTCCCACGAAACCTTGCGCACGAATCACAATAAATCGATGTATTGTCGGATTAAGTGACCAAAGCGACAATCAGTCACTGAATATTTTAATTATGTATAACACAGGAACATGGAACTTCACTTAACAAAACTTTATTACCGTTGACTGCCTCGAAACCGCTTTTCATGCACAAGGTTCCCTTGAAAAGAGCAATCATGTTCTCTGATGGAGTCAATGCAATCTTTATCCGTTTTCATAATTCAAACATAATTTTAGATTTTCGGCAATAAAGTTTTGAATACCGCTAGAATCAATATTTTACTCGAAAAAATTTGTCAAAATGCGGTGCAGCTAAGGGACGACGAGCTCATCTATGAACCTATAGTCTGTTTCATTTATCCGAGAGCTTTTTCAGCTAATCTATTCCGAGGCTACAGTAACTCTATCTTACCTACTAACTGTATCTATGTCATTTAGAGATCACTGTAGCCACACACGAAGGAAGGGAGAGTTTTTGAAAAAATTCTTTACAACATAATTTAATCTCGTCTTCAAGCAGATCATGCATCATGCGGATGGAATTCGCGCATTCAGCTTGTCGTTAATTGACCAATAAACACAGCATATTAAACATCACCGTAAACTTTCGCTTAGCACATGGTAGAACGTCTGTTTGTCATCGAAGCAAAATGGGTTCGATTCCTGGTGCGAGATTTTTATTTAGTGCACTCACTGTACATAGTATGTGCCAGCACTGTTTATATGCTTGAATTAAGTCTATATGGACGATTAGTGCATTAAGCATGAAAGAATGACGGCCGCTCGCCCCACTCAACATTTTTGTCGAATTACAGTAAATCACCGTACATCTCATTCGTTGGCAAAAATCGCATTTTTGCTTTTCGTTAGTATTTTTGATCACTGAAAATATCTTATACCTACGAACCTTTATGCATGAATCCCACCGACCCAATTTTCGAATAGATGTAAATTAATCACAAAAAGTCATTCAATGAATGATTCTGCATCGGATGGAACGGCAACACATCACGTTTTGCGCTGCAAACTGTTCCGAAAATTCTTGTGGTTTGATATAATAGGAACCGGAAGTGCAAGGCTTTATATATGCAGGTAAATTATGAGTGAATTAAAAGTGCTGCATAATAATCCTCTTTAAATAAGGGTGGGATGGGCACGATTTTAAAGCATTTTACCGATTGAGCGTTGTCAGGCTGATCAATAGAGGATAGCAATACAGTATATGTATTCATAAATACTCCAAACATATGTTCGACTAACTGCAGGTAAAAAAATTGTTAAATGCATACTAAAAAAGTTTATACAGGCTGAATATCAGTAAAATAATTTTAAAATTATGATTTGTTGAATTTAAGTCAGCAGGCTATGTCTGGCAGAAAAATTATTCTTATTGTTACAACTACTGTATTTGTATGAAATGGAATTTCCAATCCAATTAAACATCTCCTCAACTAGAAGATAAATAAAGCGGGGAGGGGGAAAGGGGCAGGCCCGTAGTGATCGACCGGGGCCCCGGCCCCGGCCCCGGCCGCGGAAATCCCCGGCCATTTTTGGATTTTTTTCTAATATGGTTTTGTCTCCGATGCAGTTAAGCAATCTGATCTTGCGTAGTTTTATTTCTAAAGATAGATTATTACTTGTTAAGGCCTTCATTACTTACGTTCGACCAGTGCTTGAATTTTGCTGTGTTTTGTGGAGTCCTTACCTGCTGTGTGATATCACCTCCGTCGAACGGCACAGCAATGTTTCTTCTTGGTGCGAGCTGTATTCGCATTATTGCTTTAATGTCTTTATTCTGTATTCTACATTTTCCGCGACTGTACATTTTTCTCTTCGTTAATGTTTTCTGATGACGTATTTTCGCTGTTGCAATAAACTTTACATCAAACTTTAAAGAAGGTTTACGAAACGAATTTTTAGTGATAAAAATTTGACATATGCTGAAAGATTACACGAACTTGGTCTGGACACTCTTGAGCTAAGACGCCTCCATAACGACCTAACATTAGCCTTTTCTATTATCAAATGTAAAGCTCTTCCTTTCAAGGATTTCTTCACAATTAATTTAAATTCTAATCGAGCAGCAAATTCTTGTAAACTTCTCGTCAATCATGTAAATAAAAATTGCAGAAAATTTGATTTTTGTAATCGAATAATTCCTATCTGGAACTCTCTACCTGAACAGATTATAAGTGCTCCAAATAGACACGTTTTTCTGACTAAACTTAAAAGATTAAACCTTTCTAAATTTCTTAAAGGGGCGTAAGTAAGAGCAGTTTTTTCTATTGCCTTTACGTTTACCCTGCTTCGTCATACTTACTTTGTTTTGTCTTTCATGTATTTTCATTTTCGTTCATTCGTCCTATCCATGTATGTTAATATTTTCTTTTGACTTAGCGAATAAATTGTTGTTGTTGTTGTTGTTGTTGATTCTCCTAAAAAAATGTAATTCCTGTTTTCAAAAGCAAATGTAATTCCTGTTTTCAAAAATAAAGTTGATTCTGGTTGTGTTGAAAATTATCGTCCGATTTCTTTGTGTTGCTCGGCTAAACTTTACTATATGGTGTGAACGGGAAACTTGCAGATGTACATGGAAAGGAACGATATTGATTGAAATGAGGAGGACATGCATAAAGAGAGTGCGGAAAAAAATTTTATGAAAAACGGACCAATATTGATGAAGATAGAGTTACTCAGGATATAGCTACATTAAAGTGAGGTATTTTACAGTTTACCAAGAATCTTCCGAATTTGGGCTGAAAACATATGTATCTGACATTTTTAAGGTCGCTAATTACGAAAAAATAACTTTTATTTTACGGGAAGAAAATTTTGTTTGAAAATTTTTAAATTTGAAAAAATAATTTTTTGCATGTTATTTCTGTCTAGATAGTGTGAAAATTCAAGTTTCTGCCTAAATGACGCTTAGGCTTAGGCTTAGTTTATCTGAGAAGGTGTTTTCGGCTGCTTAGGTCGAGGTCGCTCCCGCTTAGGTCGAGTTATAGATCCTTAGGTCAACGTATAGATGCTTAGGTCGATGTATAGATGCTCAGGTCGATGTATAGATGCTTAGGTCGACCTAAGTTGGGTACATGTTATTCTGCATTTCACTGTTTGAATCTTCAAATGGTTGGAACTTTAAGATAATCCAAAAATGCTCCTTGAATCGTATTGAAGTAGAAATCTTTAACTGGATGTAAACAATCCTAAAAATAGTGAAATTAAAAAAATTTCTTGAAAATTTGGGCAAAAAATTACAAAAAAAACTTTCTTTAATCTTGGTTTACACGCAGTATAACTTAATTTTTGTAATCTGCGACCTTGAAAATGGCAGGAAAATAATAATTAGTAAAAATTGGAAACCTTTGATAAACTGCTAAAATTCCTTAAAGTGGCTAAAAATGGTGAATGTCGAAGTATGATGTTTGAAGTACCGTAACTCTGTGAGTTTTGTAAGGTTTGGTTTATTGTTTTTTTTCCGCGTCTTTCAGTGACACAAAGTATCGTTTTTGCGCGATTGTATGGCAGTTCTGCCGGAATGGCGCAAAATTGGTTCACACCATATTCTTCAAAAACTCCGTGTTGCTCTCCTTGTAAAATTATGGAAAAAATCGTTAATAATAAAATTCTTGAGTATTTGAATAAAAACGATTTGCTTTCTCCTCTTCAATTTGGTTTTTTAAAAGGTCGATCATGCGAAACACAATTGCTAAAATGTAAAAATGATTGGGCAAAATGTATCGATAAAAAAACTACAATTGATGTAACTTTTGTTGATTTTAAAAAAGCTTCTGATTTTATCTCCCATACTAAATTACTTCATAAACTGTCTGCGTATGGCTTGCATGGCTTCCTTTTTAACTGGCTTAAATCTTTCTTATCTTCTCGATCTCAATGCGTAGTTGTTAATAGTTCTTTTTCAGATAGCCTAAATGTCTCCAGCGGTGTCCCACAAGGGAGTGTGATATGGCCAACCCTTTTCCTAATTTATATAAATGATTTATGCGAGAATATCAATAGTCGTGTACGTTTATTTGCTGATGATGTCAAATTGTATAATTTGTCTACTTGTAACGCTGTACTTCAAAATGATCTTAACAAGCTTTATATGTGGTCGCGTGAATGGCAGCTTCAGATATCTATCAATAAATGCTCAGTTCTGTACATGGGTTATAAAAATCGAAAACATCAATATTTCATTGAAAATCAATCTTTGCCTTCTGATCCTGACTGTGTCCGTGACTTAGGTGTTCTAATGTCTCAAAATTTGAAATTTCAACAGCATTATCACGAAATAATTAAAAAGCTTCTCAACGCTCTAATTTGATTCTGAAGTTATTCTCTTCTTGTGATAATGAAATTTTATCTCGTGCGTTTAAGATATATGTTCGTCCATTACTTGAATACTGCTCTTCCGTTTGGAATCCTTATCGTATTCGAGATATTGATCGTATTGAAAGAGTTCAGCGCAAGTTTACGCGTAGTATTTTTGGCTTTAAAAGCGGTTTGTCTTAAAACGATCGCTTAAATAAACTGTCTTTAGAACGCCTCGAATTACGCCGTGTTCGTTTTGCTCTGTGTTTGTATTTTCAAATTATTACTGGACAGTCTCATATTCTTTGTGACGATTTTTTCGCTTTCAATGACAATTGTACTCGCTCCGCCAATAATTTTAAGCTTATCGTCCCTCTGGCTCGCCCCGATATTCTCAAGTATGATTTCGGGCATAGATACTTAAATCTGTGGAATTCGCTTCCAAATGATGTTGTAAATTCACCTAACCTAGAAATTTTTAAACGCAAACTCAATACTGTCGATCTGTCTATTGTTTTAAAGGGGCGTGCGTAAGTTGTCACCTTCGTGACTGCATGTCCCTATTGCTAACGTTGTAGTCATATATACTAGTATGTTGTCATGTGTGTCATTTAAAATATTGCATTTTTTATCGAGTTTCATCCCTTTTTTGTATTTGTGTGTTTTTCCCAGACGTTGCAATAAATGCTTTTTGTTGATAGATTCGAGGACGCCGAGTCCAGAAAAAAAGCGTTTGGGGGCTGACGAATATTTGTGGGGATAGAGCCCTTCAAACTTGCAAAAAACGTGATTATTTCAATGTTCTAAGGGCTCTATCTCCCCAAGTATTCGTCAACCGCCTTATTTGTAGAGATAGAGCCCTAAGAATATCGAAATAATCACGTTTTTTGCAAGTTTGAAGGGCTCTATCTCCACAAATATTCGTCAGCCCTTAACGCTTTTCATTTCTGGACTCAGCGTCCTCGAATCTATCAGAAAAAATTATTTTTAGAGAAATCGGAGACAAAACCATATTAGAAACTTTAGCCCAGGGGATGCTGAAAAATGGGGCTGAAGTTTCTAATTTGGTTTTGTCTCCGATTTTCCTAAAAATAATTTTTTCTGATAGATTCGAGGACGCTGAGTCCAGAAATGAAAAGCGTTAAGGGGGCTGACGAATATTTGTGGAGATAGAGCCCTTCAAACTTGCAAAAAACGTGATTATTTCGACGTTCTTAGGGCTCTATCTCCACAAATATTCGTCAGCCCCTAAACGCTTTTGTTTTCTGGACTCAGCGTTGTCGAATCTATGAGAAAAAATTTTTTTAGGAGAATCGGTGACAAAAAAATTTTTGAAAAAAATTACCTATGCAAAAAAAATTATGCTGAACCCCATTTTTAACATTTCTACATTACAGTTCTGACGTTAAAAAGCGTAAAAACACTGTTTTCGGGAAAATTGAGAAAAAACCATATTAGATAAAATTTGGTGATTAGATCCATGCTGAAGCTAAATTTTTGGCAAATAGATACTTGCCCACAACTCACCAGCTTGCTTATACGAACATCTTAGGCTTAGGCTTAGAAAGTGTATTCACATTGGTGCCAGCTGATGGTCTAAGCCTGAGACAATTTTTGCCAACTAGCGCACACGGCCGAACCGATGCGTTGGGGGTATCTGGGCTCCCTTCGAAAAATAAACTACCAGCAGCAGCGAACAAAATTTTCAATGCAAAGAAAATTATGAACATTGCCACCTGGAATATACGTTCAGGTAGCCAAACTGGTAAAATGGATTTACTGGCCGACGAACTCAACAAATTTGATATTGATTTAGCTACTATTACAGAAGCCAGACTCCCTAGTCAAGGGGAACGTACTGTTTTTACCTCTAGCCATTCAAATAGCTTTAACCTTTATTATTCCGGCGGCGAAAGCTTTAATCGAGGTGTAGCTTTTATGTTAAAATCTAGTCTGAAGAAATATGTTACCTGTTTCCAACCTATTTCGGATCGAATCGCAACCTTAGAATTTGCTGGCACTATTCCGACTGTCTTGATTGGAGTTTATGCCCCAACGGAAATGAGCGACGACGTTGATAAGGACTTGTTTTATGAAAATCTACAACAGACATTGGATTCATTTCAAGATGGAAATAATTTAATTATTCTTTGTGGGGACCTGAATGCGCAAACCGGCGTAAATTGTCTTGGATGGGAGAAAACTCTTGGCCACTTTGGATGCGGCAGCCTCAATGACAACGGTCTGCGCCTACTATCATTTGCAAACTTCAATAGAATGGTAGTGTGCAACACGTGGTTTCAACACCCTATCAATCACAGGCACACCTGGTTTTCGAATAACAGAAGAGATAAAAGTATGCTTGACTACTTCCTGGTGCATAAGCGGTTCCACAGTGCTATCCATGATGTTCGGGCAATGCGCGGAGCTTCGATCGGATCAGATCACCACCTGGTCAGGGCCAAATTCCGATTGCATCTGAAGGCGCACAACAATATTCGCCCCACAGCTACCCTCGATTACTCGCACTTATCCGACCCCAACAGTCAGGCCAAATTTCAACTTCTTTTACAAAATAAATTTTCCCCACTGTTAGCCAACAATGTTGATGAAAACTGGAACTCAACAAAAAACGCCATTATCTACTCACTTAATGAAATTTGTCCCAAAAAACGACGAAAAATAAAACCTTGGATCTCAGATGATACCCTAAAACTAGTTGAAGAACGCGCAAAAATCAAGAATATTAATCACAAGCTGTACCTTTTCCTCAATAGACAAATTAAACGGCAGCTTAAGATGGATAAGGACGCTTGGTGGAATGTGAAAGCCCAAGAAATGGAAATAGCCAGCAAGAACCATGATTCGCGCTTACATTACAGCATCCTGCGAAGTTGTAATGGAAAGTTTAAAGCAACGAGTTCAAACCTCAAAGATCACCATGGCAACCCCATCAAATCACTAACGGGTAAACTAGATAGATGGAAAGAACATTTTAGCCAATTGCTTAACCGCCCACAACCCACAAGCCTAGACAAAAGGCTGATGGAGAACGTGGATCTGAAATTTTCAAGCACAATTAATGATCATCCTCCAACTGAAGAGGAAATCAGAATATCAATAAAAAGACTCAAGAACCGGAAGGCACCAGGTGTGGACAACATCCCTGCTGAAGCTTTAAAAGCTGGAGGAGAGGCAATAGTCAAACAACTAAAAGGCGTATACTCGACCATCTGGAACAAAGGCACAGTGCCTCAAGACTTTAAGGACTCAATTATCGTACCAATTCACAAAAAGGGAGACCCAGCTACCTGCAAAAACTATAGAGGAATAAGCCTGTTAGCAACATCTGGAAAACTTCTGACCTCTATAATCCGATCCAGACTACTCAGTGTTAGAGAAACTAACTGCAGGGAAGAGCAGGCTGGTTTCAGGCCTGGAAGAGGTTGCACCGACCAAATATTCACACTTAGGCAACTAACCGAATCGCGCCTACACTGTAAAAAGGACACATTCTTGGTATTTGTGGATTTTGCATGCACATTCGATAGCATAGACCATTTGTCCTTATGGTGCGCCCTCAAAATGAATCAATCCCGCATGCCACACTTAGTATTCTCAAGGCCTTCTACGACGGTGGAATGAGCAGGGCAAAATATTTGGGAAATGTGTCCTCACCATTCTCAATTACCACTGGCGTTAAACAGGGATGCATTATTTCGCCTATGTTGTTCAACGTGACTATGGACTGGATTCTCAGAAAAACTTTCGACGACATGCCAGGTGTACAAGTCGGAGCTAATTTGTCTCTCACTGATTTAGTATACGCCGACGACATTGTATTTTTTGCCGAAACAGCTCAAGCCGCACAAAATACCTTGAATGCGTTACAAGTGAATGCCAACAAACTCGGCCTGACAATAAACAGCGAAAAAACTAAATTTATTCTCACGGGCACACAACCGGCCATATTACAACTTGATGGCAAACCAATCGAAAGGGTGGATGCATTTAAATATTTGGGATCGGTTATCGATAGTGGACGAATAGTAGCAACTAGCGACATCAAAAACCGCATTGGGAATGCCATGTCAGCATTCACTTCACTAAAGAAGTGTTTGTGGAACCAAAAAGACGTTACCATCACAACAAAAATGAGAATTTTTAATGCTTCCATCCGGACAATTTTGATGTACGGCTCTGAGTCGTGGACTCTGCTTAAAAGCGATATGCACATATTAGAACGTTTTCAACTTCGATGTCTTCGCAGCATTTTGCACATAAATCTACGAGACCGATGGGAGAATGAAACTGTGCTGCAAGTATGTAAAAACCGAACCAGTATCGAACTCTACTTAAAGCGACAGCGGCTCAGGTGGTTTGGACATGTCTGCCGCATGAACAACACCCGACTACCCTATCAGTTAATTAACTCCAAGCGGCCCACGGGGTGGAAAATCTCTCGAGACGCCCCTAAGAAAACATGGTTGACACAAGTGGCACAAGATGTTCAGCCGCTCCACTTCTCAATCATTGATGCCCAACAAGCAGCCTTGAACCGCGATCAATGGCGTGCTGTAATCCGTGATACACTGCCTTTGGCCGCCACAGCTAAACGGTCGTTGCCCTACCAACGTCATTGAAGCTTATGGTGTTTAAGTCTAAGTCTAAGTGCCTTAGGCTTAGACCATCAGCTGTCACCAATTTGATATGCACGGCAAGTCTAAAATAATAACCGTGATGAATCGATTACATCCTGCTTCGGCCTTGTTAATGTCAGAACTGTAATGTATAAATGTTAAAAATTGGGTTTAGCATAATTTTTTTTGCATAATTCTTTTTTTCAAAAAATTTTTTTGTCACCAATTCTCCTAAAAACAATTTTTTCTGATAGATTCGAGGACGCTGAGTCCAGAAACACAAAGCGTTTAGGCGGTTGACGAATATTTGTGGAGATAGAGCCCTTAGAACATTGAAATAATCACGTTTTTTTGCAAGTTTAAAGGGCTATATCTCCACAAATATTCGTCAGCCCCCCAAACGCTTATTTTTTTCTGTACTCAGCGTCCTCGAATCTATCAGAAAAAAGTATTTTTAGGAGAATCGGAGACAAAACCATATTAGAAAAAAATTCCATCCTCCTGCCCCGGCCCGGGCAAGGTCAAAAAATGGCCGGGGCCGGGAAAAATTTAGTGTAATTCGTATTTTGTTTAGGCTGTGATACTGGCACTTATTTATCAATGAGCAAGTGTTAATTTTGAGAACTGTACTGATTAGACCATATGTATACTTACTTAGTCCTTGTTATAACTTTGCTACTGTGTATAAATGAGCTTTTCTGAATAAATGTTCAGGAAAATCTGCATGTTTTCGATTCCTCCACTTAATTTTTCAAACTAAATGCTACTTTTAACTCATTCAATCATAGCTATGGTAAAAGATTTAGAAATAACAAATACGTTCTATTTCTAGTTTGAAATTTTACGTTTTCAACAAACTATTTTTACAAAAAACACTTTTACATTTAATTGAATGGGAACCGCGTGCTTTAAAACGCGTTTCTTGTGTTAGTTATTTGGACGGAGGTTAATTATAGGCGAATAAAAACTATGCTGAAGAATTGCGTCCGATCTGATAAACTAAATATGTCTCAAATACTCTCTTAAGGTCCAGAGTTGAGGGAGGGGTGAAATCCCAAATTGGAGGACCAGAAAATTAAGTGGTGGACTATTATTAGCCGACTCTATTTTGTTGTACGAGGTTCTTGTGCTTGTACAAAGATCTCCGAAAAGGTCTTTGTATGAGCTAACAAATTTTTGTAGCTATATTATGTAAATATATTTTTAAACATACACATTTCCGCACACTATCAGTATGTGACAGTGTTTTTTTGTACAATGTACCTTTGTATTTACATGAAAAAAGATGGTACCCAAAAGTCTTTGTACATTTTGTACTAGTGTTTTTTTTGTCCACGGTCCGTTTGTGCATGTAATTACAAAGATGGTCCCCAAAAGTCTTTGTATATTTTGTACACTGGTACAGTAGCGATCTTAGTGTGGTAAACAGGGTCTTTTGACTTTTTTGATTGTATATTTTAGCTAATTTCTGGGTTTGTAACGCCAAAAATTACTAAAATTGTCTCAAAACGGCGCGAAGCGCCTAAAAATTTGACATTTTTCTATTCTTAATACAAATTTTGCCATTTTAAAGATATATAGGACAGACCAGTTTTCATATCGGAGCGAAGCGCCGAAAATTTTCTGGAACTTTACACCTTTTTACAGTTTTTATCTTTCCAAAAATCTTTGTCTTGAAAAAAGATATCCTGAAAAGTCTTTGTACATCGGGAAAAATCTTTTGGCGAATACAAAAAAGCACTGTTTTGTACATGCAAATTTTTGTATACTTTAATATGGTACAGTAACGATTTCAGTGTGGTAGAACATAGTTTTTCGACCTTTAGTAGTGTATTTGGCTAATTTTTGGGTTTCTGAATATTTGACATTTTTTCATTTTTCCATTCTAAGCGCAGTGTCGCTTATTACAAGATTTAATTCGCATATTACAATTTTTTAATATTTCTGATTTTGTAGTACAAGTTGTTTTAGCTTTATGTGTGAATTCCATCAAAAGCTCATAAAATTTCGGCACTTCGCGCCGAACTAATATTATCAACTAAATTCGAGACCGAATTATCACATTTAGAAGCACGGTCTGTTTGTATTCGGCGAAGATTTTTGCTGATGTACTAAGATGTTTCAGGATCGTCTTTGTATACGTACAGAGATTTTTGAAGAACAAAAACTGTAAAAAGGTGTAGAATTCCTTATTGCAAATTCTACCATTTTAAAGATTTTTAGGGGGTAAGCGGCTGCAAAAATGGAGCCGCTTACCCCTTCCCCTGAAAATGGCCGAGAAATATACATGTGACAGGGGGTTTGGGCTATCCCTCATCCACGCTTTGAAGTCCCGAACTTCCTTGAAAGTCAGAAAATATTTGACCACCCTCCCCCATTTTTTGGCGAAAACCTGCGCTTTTTTGGCTCTTTATATGTGTTTTTACCATTTTTGATCTAGTCGCTAACCCCCTCCTTCTAAAAATGGCGAGGGACCCCTACCCTAGATTTCCAGCCGTTACATGTATACTGAGGGACCCTCATAAAATTTAAGCGATTACATGCATGTTTTATAGTGATAGTTTATCTATTTACTCTAGCTCACATTCTAAAATAATGTATCACTTCGTGAAATTCTAATAGTTAGGTACACTTTTGCCATACTAAAAAATTAAGTTCAAAAAATTCAAAAGGTTTTCACCCAAAATCGTCTGACAGTGACTTGTGTGTTGGACCCTGCGGGGGTAATACCCTCCCCCTTATGGGAATGTATGGTCTCATTTATTACATCCAATACCTATTGCATCCAATCGCTACAGCAGCAGTAGCAGTAGCGAAGATTCAAATGATATAGAGTGTGCTAATAGCAGCGACATAGACTTTATTGATGATTCAGACAATGAAACACTGGACTAAATTTGTTTTTTTGTGACATAAATAGTAATAAAACTTGATATGAAAAGGCGCACCTAACTTTGCGCTTGCCACTTACTACTGAATGGAGCAGTCGCTCATTATTTATTTTCCTATGTCCACCCCAAGTATGTGTCATGCAATAATATTTTCCTTGTCTGACCCCGGCCAGCCAGCCCCCGGCCCCCGGCCCCGGCCAAAAAAAAGTCGCCCCAGTTGATCACTACAGGCCCGTATAAATTTTTCAAGAACATAAGGGGGGGGCAAAGGATGAATTAGGAAAGATGTTTTACGACCATTATAGCTGTACACACACCATTTTTTCGCAGCGATTTGGTTCACATTATACACCAGACTCAAAATTTTTTTCCACTATTTCCAACATTTTTCCACATTTTTTGGGAGGTCTAAAAACGTTAAAAATAGAGCACGTGTGTTAAAAAATCAGTCTTTTGAAGTAGAAAATCCTATGTACACATGTAATAGCGGCAGGACTGGCAAAAACCCAGATTTGAAAATTTTGCGTTTTGGGGTTTTTCATGGGTTTTTGCTGGGTTTTTGGGGTTTTTGAGGGTTTTTGGTGGGTTTTTCCTGATATACACAAGAGTTATCTGTATACACTTATAAACATTGACTTGTCTTACTTTGTGACTTATAAAGGACCCAACATAAAAAATAGGACAAGTTCAAAACAAAGCTTTATTCGACTGTCGCTGTGTTGATCTCCCTATCATCACAGTCATCAGTATCCATCATGGTTGGATCACAAAGCTGATTGACATTGGTTTTAATGAACACCAGCCTTCGGACTGTATCTATCAGTGCTCAGTGAATTTCTCATTTTGAATAGACAAAACCAAAGATTGAAAAATTTTGTTCCGATGAGGCCGTTGAAAGTGCCAACTAGTGATCGACCGGAGCGACTTTTTTGGCCGGGGCCGGGCGGTACTGAGGCTGAAAAAACCCCGGCCCTGGCTGGAGCCCGGAGTCAGACAAGGAAAATATTATTGCATGACACATAGTGATCGACCGGAGCGGCTAAACTGGCCGGAGCCGGAGATCCGACTGGAGCCGGATAGAACCATGTTGCTTCGGCCGGAGCCGGAGCCGGCGCCGGAGGCCGGAGCCGGAGAAATATAATTTTACACGTGTGGATAGATAGGACATCTTTGTGACCAAGACCTAGACCATAGTGCACATGCATCTTAACTGCATGTCAGCTAATTAGTTATATGAAATACAGGGGCGGATTTAAGGGGTACGGCGGGGGGAGTGCTCCCCATCGGCCAAAAATATTTGGCGAGATAAAGAATGCAGGGGCGGATTTAAGGGAGGGCAGGGGTGGCCGCCCCCAGCTTGGCCAAAAATATTTGGCGAAATAAAGATCGGATAAGCAATTTGCAATGATTTTTGGCCGACAGTGACCGTAAATTCTCAAAATTTTTTTGGCGCTATGCGTCGGATGATATGTACCTATTAATGAGATTTATTTACTTTCTTGGCGACCTGGAAGCCATTATCTGTTCATGTAAGTTTCAAAAGAATGTTTACAGCAGAAACAGCTATTTTTTCATAGTTTTCTTCTATTTTCGATTAAAAATTTCGATGTTTCATATCAAATGCTATAAATACAAGAAATCTAGCAGTAAATCATGCTTCTAGGCACGATTTTTTTCGTATTCGGCAAAAATTTTTCCCGATGTACAACGATTTTTTGGGACCGTCTTCGTACATGTACAAAGATTTTTGGAAGACAGAAATTGCAAAAAAGGTCTGTAATTCAGAAAACTGTTCTATATATCTTTAGAATGGCAGAAATTGCATTTCAAAAGGAAAATGTCGAATTTTTTGGCGCTTCGCGCCGTTTTACGATTCTTAGTGATTTTCGCCCTAAGATACCCAGAAATTACCTGAAACACACTACCAAAATTCGAACAACTGGTTTTTCCTCACTAAAATCGCTTCTGTACCATATGATAGTACCTAAAAATTTGTGTGTGCAAAATGTACAAAGACTTTTGGGGACGATCTTTGTACATGAACACACGGACCTTGTACAAAAAACACTGACTGCTTCTAGACATCTATCCGCTTTAATTTCACAAATTTTCCGGCGCTTCGCGTCAGGTTTTTGTTGAAGTCAAAGAAATTTAATGATTTTTTTTTACACAAAATTGCCTAAAATTTTAAAATTTTAAGAAAAAATATTGCGGGCTGTTTTCGGAAAAAGTAGGGATACCGCCCCTTTAGGAAAATTCTAGATACGCAACTGGTAAAATAGACTAAATTCAACAAAATTTTATTCAATGCTTTTATTACGAAAAAAGCTGTCTCCTTAGCCTGCCCTAAATAAAGCATCAATAGGCAATATTTGATGTTAAAGCATGATTGTGTGCGACCGTATATACATAGGTACGTTACATACTATATTATGTTCAGTGAATTGCGAATATGACGTACAGAATGGATAGCAACATTATCTGGAAAATCAGTATAGCATGTGCAGTGCAGGCCAGACTGCATCTTATGCTACCCCATGACTTCCAGTGTTAACAGGAATTTACTGCAGCGATTTTCACAAATTTGTTTCATTTTCATTTTCGTTTTTTCCTAAAAATAAATATTTTACGATTGTGGTGGTAGTAGACACTTTATTTGGTATTATTTCCTTTTTCTGCTATTATATTGTGCTCTGACTAAATTTAATAAGCATAATGTCAGCAATTAGTACGTTCGGTCACTTTGCAAAAAACGAAAAAATTCTCCGGCCTCCGGCCGATTTTTGGATGTCCTCCGACAGGAGCACCGGAGTGGAAAAAATGGCCGGATTTGCCGGAGGCCGGAGCCTGATCTCCGGTCGATCACTAATGACACATACTTTGGGTGGGCATAGGGAGAGAAATAATGAACGACTGCTTCATTCAGTAGTAAATGCAAGCGCAAAGTTAGGTGCATCTTTTCAAATCAAGTTTTATTACTATTTATATCACAAGAAACATTTAGTCCAGTGTTGCATTGTCTGAATCATCAATAAATTCTAAAAGCTGCTATTATCACACTAAATATTATTTTAATCTTCACTACTGCTACTGCCGCTGCTTGCGCCGCATTCTACATATTCATCAGCCTAAGTGCTTAGGAGCTTTTTCATATTGAATCCAATTGCTCGCAAATTATGCTTTAGAAATAAGAGCTTCTGAAAATTTTCTGGCTTCAATTGAATTCTTGAACCATTAGCCAAATCACGAGCTGACTTGAATTCGCGTTAGCTGGACACAGATTTAATAGGCGGGCTGAATGGCCGGGATAGCCGGGGCCGGTGCCACGGTCGATCTTTACTGCCAACGTAAATACCTATGTAATAAGTATAAAAGTTAGACATCAAACATTGGAAAATTACACTACACATGAAACTTACAATAATAGAAATGAACTTATGTTGTTAAGTACCTGAATCTCATAAGCACTTGCATCTCAGAATACCAAAAACCCCAAAACCACCAAAAACCTAAGATTTTTTAGAATTACAAAAAGCCCACCAAAAACCCAAAAACCCAAAAACCCACTCATGCCAGCCCTGAAAAGCGGTATTTGATGCACTCTATGTATAAAAATTTCGTGCTCTACTATAAAGATCACGATCAGTATACGTTATTTCTGTTGAAACTTGAATTTTCTTCCTTCATTGAAGCATTTTAGCCAATTATGAAGTCGCTTTTGACAATAAAAACTATAATTTATTAAATGGTGCGAAGCGCTAGAATATTTTGAAATCTTAGCGCTCGAAAACGTATTTTTGCATAACATACTAACCGAATCCATGCAGAAGATAAGGATTATCAATCGGAGCGAAGTTCTAGACCAGATTGTCGATAAAAATGCTGCAATTGGCGCAGCGCGGCTTAAAGATTAATAACAAGTAAGAATTGAATCAATTTGGTGCGAAGCACCAAAACATTTTTGAAGTTTTAGCTCTCTTAAACACATTTATACATTACAAAAATTTTCATCAAATTACAACCAAGCCCAAAAATTTTTTCCATTTCCCAAAATTTTGGTTGACAAATAGACCAAAAAGTGGAAAAAACGGTGTGTACACATTGTAAATTTTACTACGCCTTTAGTATGGCAAGAATCCAATGGACACCCTCTTGAACGATTCCCATTTTCTGCATAAAACCTGTGCATAATAGAAAACATAGATGCAAAATACGCTTTAAATTGTATAAATACTAAAAATGGAGTGTTTAAATCGCGCGCTTGGGACTAAATTAGGGGTTGTCTTGTCGGTCTTGATTTCTTGGTTTTTTTATGCTTCGAAAATCGGCCTGGTTTTTGGTTTTTTGTGGTTTTTTTTGGTTTTTTTTAAAATTGATGTTAAACGATGTCGCAAGATGCCTATTTCTTAATTTGTAAACACTCTCTGGCATTGGTGTAGCTGGTTCACATATGTATTAAGATAGCCACGTTTACGCATACAGCCTGGCCCGTATTCAGGGGGCGGGGAGGCCTGCCCCCGAAATGGGAAAAATTTTTTGTTTTTCTCAAGGGTCCCCCAGAGGAAAAAATGAAAAATTGGCAAAGTGCATCTGAAACACCGTTAAAACAGGTTTTTAGCGTACTTTTGAGCTAGTAAACTCGAAATTTTTCGGCACTTTGCACTGGATTTCTTGTTTATGTATAGTTTTGTCTTCTAAATCACTAAAAATCGCTCAAATTTGAGTTAGACATAGAGAGCATGTCAATTTTTTCTAGCCCTGTGCGCCGTATTCATTGTTTAGCTATAGTTTTTGCCTTCTAGCTCGGCTAATATTGAGAACGTGGTGACCTTCTATAAATTAACTTTGTCTGGTTGATTTAATCTAATTAAGGGTCAAGGAATTCAAATCTGAAACACTTAGGTGGCGGTCGGAATTATTGACTGAGTAACAGGCTGTTGAAGTTCATGTGCTAAAGGATAGGCGAAAAGTATGCTCTGCCTTTGTGAATGTTTCGGATTAGTCTCCGAAGCGTTGGGGGACTGTGACTGAGCGGGGTTACCAATGTCTTTGGCTTAGGCTTAGTTATGTGTATTCACATTGATGCCAGCGCATGGGCTAAGCCTGAGATAAATGGAGCGAAAATTGTGGAGCAAGCGGAGCAATTTTTGCTCCATTTATGCCTTAGGCTTAGCCCATGTCTGGCATCAATCTGAATCCGCAAGCAATTGCTGTCGCCACAAATTGAAAACTGAAAAGGAATTTTTTCAAAACATTCACAAAAAACCGCATTCCGATCGATAACACCACCTTTCTCGGATTCAGTAATGTTGAAAACCCAAGAAAATAGCATTTTTGACAAAAAAACACGAA
>JAVLUZ010000191.1:1092741-1110241 GCA_036768485.1 Mermis nigrescens
TATATGTACAAAAAAATTTTCGCTCGTACAAAAGACTTTTCCGGAGATCTTTGTACATGTACAAAGAGGCTCGTACAAAAAAAAACAGTGACACACACACACACACACACACACACACACACAATTGTTTGTGAACTATTTCATGCGCCGGATACATTGGAAAATAAGTGCAAGCATATTTGATTTCGCGTTGAACTTTGTCAATTTTGATTTAATATAATGGAAAATATTGAAAATACGGATATTCAAATCGATAACGAAGACGAAAATTTCGAATCTACACGAGTATCGGCTTTTTTGAATTTGGAACGTAATAAATTGACTGATAGAAAATTGATTGATATTATTCGATCGATAAGTGCGTCAAATTCGACTGATAGAAAGCCATTATATATCTTCAGAACTGCAGCTCAAACGTTGAAACTTATATTTGGAAATGAATCGGCTAGAGAATATGCAGCTACAGAAGGTCTACTTATTTTCGACGTGAGAGTCATTGTCGAACGTCCGAAACCGATACGACGCGATCGGACAATTTATATATACGGTATGCCTATTACGGAAGATACGCGAAAAATATCTTTTTATCTGGAAAAAACTTTGAAATTAACTGTTAAATCGGATTTTCGATGGCTTGTTTATGCGGATACGGATATTCGCAACGGTGGGAGATCTGTAATTATCGAATCTGATTTAAATATTGAAATTCCGGGTTTTGTATGGTACAGTAGTGATTCATGCAAAACTGCTCGAAAAATTGCTTTATGGCACGTTAATATGCCCATTTATTGTCGACGTTGTATGACCAAAGGTCATACTTCGAAGGATTGTACACAAACTATTGATAGACCCGCGATTAAAACGTATGTGAATGCTGCATCTTTTCTGCGAAATCGACGTGAATCAGATGCGGTTGCGAAGCCATCTTTCGCGGAAATTTTATCCAATAAGTATGATACGCAAACATTATTTAGCAAAAATATGCCATTGAAATTGTCTGCCCCTAACGTCAACACAAACAGTGGTTCGAAATCAGCGAGCATCGACGAAAAGATCTTCCCTTTCTATACTAAAACCGATGTTTTATCGAATCATTACGAATGCGATTTTACCGTAGATAACAACAAATATAGTACCACGGAACAATATTTATTCAGTGAAAAAGCGAAACATCAAGGTGATACCGAAGCATGTAAACGGATAATGAATAATAGAGCAGCGCGATACGCTAAGGAAATTGGTGAAAAGGTCGTTTGGCCAGACTTGACGAGCTGGCGCGATTTCGCGAAAAGTAAACTTTTGATTGCGAACGAGGCAAAATTTTACCAAAATAAAGATTTGCGGAAATTTTTATTCGAAACGTCGCCAAAATTGTTAGTCGAGGCTAGCCCTAGCGATTTATTTTGGGGCGTCGGCTTGAGAAAAACTGATCGACGTGTTAATAATCCGTTTTATTGGAGAGGAGAAAACGTTATGGGGTCAATGCTTACTGATTTACGAGATGAGATGATGTCTAGATCAGAATTTTCGGACGAGGCAAAAGAAATAAACGAATCGACGAATTTTATCAGCACGAGTAAAAGAACGCATAGCGCTTCGGACGGTGAAGACGAAAATCGTAAAAGGCTTAATTCGTAGATTTACATTTTTCTGTCATTATATAGCTTTAAAATTAAGCAACAGAAATTTGACTCGTATTCTGTAGTAACATTAAATGTAGGTGGATTTAAGAATAGGAGACAGAAAATAATTGATTTATTTGAAATACTCAAAAATTTGAGTTTAATTGTTTTACAAGAAACACATTTTTATAATAAAAGAGAAAGTTTATTTTTTGATAATGTTTTTGAAAAACATTTCCAAATTTATCATAGTTTTGCAGAACAGCGTTTGGCTAAAGACGATTTTGGGAGGGCATGCAAAAGTATAGTCAACGTTAAAGTATATACCATTGTTCGGCGACGCTCAATGAGAACAATGGTGAGGTTGGACGAAGGTCAGCGCATGTCAATAAATGAGAACAAAAGAAACTGGGTCGCGCATCCGCGATTCGGGCTAGTTTAGCATTCGATTTTAAACTTCGAATTTGCTAAATCATCGATTTTGAATGTTACCTTCAAATTCAGCGCATTTTTTGCAGCAAGATGATATAAAATTTAATTGAAAAATATGAAGTTTAAAAATCACTTTTTATTCATGTACGCACAGAACTAATTAATCAAAATTGTTTCACGGACAGAATGTAATAAAAATCCTTTAAAAGCATTTTTATTTCAAATTGGAGACTCTAAATTTGTTATAGATAATTCATATTTTAACTAAAGCAGAAAAGAATATGGTTTCACATTGAGGTAGACATCCCATAATGTATCAGACGCTTTTTCCAAATAATCACTTCATATATAAAAAATTAATTCAAGTTGTCAATCTAAACTTAATCTTTCAGTGTCTAACTCCTTCAAGAAGATCTTAAATATAAGAGTTATTGATTTTCGCCCAGAAAATCTATTAGAAAAGACAACAAGCGCAACATGCACGTTATGTATGAGAATAAAAAGTGATTTTTAAACTTCATATTTTTCAATTAAATTTTATATCATCTTACTGCAAAAAATGCGCTGAATTTGAAGGTAACATTCAAAATCGGTGATTTTGCGAATTCGAAGTTTGAAATCGAATGCTAGACTATCCCGAATCGTGGATGCGCGACCCAGTTTCTTTTTTTCTCATTTATTGATATGCGCGACCTTCGTCCGACCTCGCTATTGTTCTGAGCGTCGCCGAACAATGGTATATACTTTAACGTTGACTATTCTTTTGCATGCCCCCCCCCCAAAATCGTCTTTGGCCCAGCGTTTTTCTGGTATAACTTTATTGATAAACAAATTATTTTCTATAGAAAAATGTGATAAGCTTTTTGAAATTCCCGGTCGTTGTCTTGCTTTTAATTTGAAGATTGTTGGAATAGATTTTTCATTAATTGGATTATATGCTCCTGCTAAAAGAAATGAAAGAGTTCAATTTTTTAAATTTTTAAAGAACATTTTAATGAGATATGAACATTACGATGAAATTATTTTTGCCGGTGATTTTAATTTTGTAGAAGATTCAGAAAAGGATAGAATGCCTGAATGGACTGGAAGAAATGAAATAGGGAAAGTATAATTTGATGAAATTAAACAGGATTTTTTAGTAGTAGATCTCTGTGAACTTAAGCGGGAAAAATTCTTTACTTTTACGTCGACACAGCATAGTTTATCTAGAATAGATAGAATATATTGTACCGATTATATGCGGAAAAATCTAATAAGACATTATGTTATTATTATAAGTTTTTTTGCAACATAAAGCAGTTATTGCTAATTTTTTATCGGATAAATCTGCTTTAATAGGTCCATCTTTTTGGAAGATGAATGTTTTACTTTTGAAACAAAACAATGAATTAAAAAAATCGTTATTAGATATTTTAGAGGTATTTTCCAAAAAAGAAAATTATCATTTTTTGTTAAAACAATGGGAATCAATGAAAATTAAGATCGCAGAAAAATGTAAGCAAATTAGTATTGAAGTTTATAGACGAAAAAAAGATAGTGAGATTTTTTCCAGAAAAAGACATTGAATTTTTGAAAGAAAAGCTTTCTTTTTTCCCAAATAATTTAATGCTTATGAAAAAGTTAAATCAGAAATTAAAAGTAATGAGCGATTATGAACTAGCTGAAATAAATTCTCGTCTTCATAAGACGCATTATCAAAATTTAATCTTAGATAGGCATACAATGATAACGGCTAAGCAAGCGCAAAAATCTTCGGCTTCTTTTAGGCGTATGACATGCATTAAAAAATTAGATGGTTCAGTAATTAATGATCAATTTGAAATTCTGAGAGAAGTGAAAAATCAATATAGTGTTATTATGAAGGAATTTAGTACTAACAAAAATGCAGTCAAATATTTTATGGACTGTGAGAATTACCCTAAGTTAAATGAAGATAATAATAATTTAGAAGCTGAAATAAGTGAAGATGAAATTAAAATTGCTGTTAAAGGATTAAAAATGGGAAAATCGCCAGGTAGTGATGGAATTTCTGCTGAATTTTACTTAATGTTTTTAGATGAAGTTATACCGATCCTATATAAAGTTTTTAATAGTATTTGTGTAATAGGTGAATTAACACCGTCAATGTATAAGGGAATAATTAGTCTAATATATAAAGGAAGAGGAGATAGAACTTTACTAAGTAATTGGAGACCTATTACTGTATTAAATGTTGATTATAGAATTTTTACAAAAATTTTGTATAATCGAATAAAGGTAGTTTCTCCTAAATTAGTTAATTTTAATCAGATATGCGCAGTTCCATCGAGGAATATAAGAGATGGAATTTGTGCTATATTTTCGTCTATATTAGCAATAAATGATAATAAATGTTCAGGTATGATTTTATCAGTTGATCAGAAATCTGCCTTTGATGTAATAGAATGGAATTATTTGGAAAAAACCTTGGAGTATTTTAATTTTCCATTAAGATTTCGTACTATCATAAATGCTATATATAAAAAAGGGAAAGTTTGTTCATCAGTTTTAGTTAATGGTTTTTTATCTCCTTGTTTTCAAATTGGAAGAGGGATAAGGCAGGGTTGTCCATTATCACCAATTTTATACGTATTAGTTGCAGAACTTTTTTGTAATAAAATTAGAAATAATCCTGATATATGCGGAATTTCATTAATAAATGATGAAATTAAATTGAGTAATTATGCTGATGATACTAATTTTATACTAAAAAGTGTTGCTTCTGTAGAAAAAATTTTTGAAGAATATGACAAATTTAGTGAGGCTAGTGGGGCTTCCTTAAATTTAGAAAAGACACAAATTTTAATAATTCGTGAGAATCATAATGTTCCTGAAGATTATAAAAAATATCTGGTTGATGAAATAAAAATTTATGGAATAATTTTTAATAAGACAGGTTTTGCGGAAAATTCTAATTTTAAAAGTGTTGAAAGCGTTTTGCATAAGTTGATAAAGTCAACACCGCATTGTGAATTTTCTTTAGAGTCTAAAGCAAATTTTATCGATACATATTATTTTTCAAAAATGTGGTACATCGCAACATTCATTAGACCACCAAATAAGATAATTAAATTAGCGAATAAAGCGGTTCAAAAGTTTTTATGGTACCCTGCACGTAAGCCAAAAATTAAACGTGAGATAATTCAAAATTCTGCGAAATCAGGAGGAATTGGTATAGAAAATATAGAGAAAAAAGTCGATGCTATGAGACTTATGTTTTTATTTAAGTTACATAAGCTAGAAAATCAAATTTGGTACGATTATTTTATGCTAAAATATATGCAATTGAAATTAATGGATTCAGTGTGTTTGGAATTCAAAAATTTTACGCCTTATTTTAAGGAACTTTTATACGTGGAAGAAAAATATCATTTTTCATATAATCAGACTCATTTTAATTTAGAAGGTTCGGTTTATGATTTAAACAAAATTTCAACAAAATTCATTTATTCAAATATTATCAAAAAATCTTTTTATTTAGCAATTAAAAAGCTTTTAAATAAATGGAATAATTTTTTAGGATATGAAATTAATTTTGTTTCTTACTCTAAGCTGAATTTTCCGAGAGAAATTAAAGGATATGCTAAAGATATACATTTTTGTTTTTTAAATAATGCATTACAAACTCGTGACCGATTAAGTCGATGGAGAAATGTTACGTCTTCTTGTAAGTATTGTTTATTTATTGGGAGGAATTTTACTGAAACAAATGTTCATGCCTTATTAGATTGCGAACGTCTTCAAATGTTTTGGCAAAAATTTTCTGGTATTTTGATGCGAAATAATTTACAAGTTTGTGTAGAAAATAAAGTTTTTGGGTATATCATATCAGATAATTTATTAGAAAAATGTTTAAATATCCTTATACAATTAGCGCATACTTGTATTTGGGTGACAAGAAATGATTTAGAAAAGAATGACAAATTAGTTGATATTTGGAGATATTTTGTTACAATAATAAAGAATTATTTTCACTGGTGGAAACGCATTCATCGTAATGATATTACAGCTAAAATTAAAGATTTGTTGCTCAATGAAATTTAAAAAATTGCTATTTAGTGACTATTTTGTGCTTTTACTAACCCTTGCAGCGTTTATCGTATTACTGTATATAATTTTTGTTCGTACGGTTTATTAATTTTTATACTAACCCCTCTTAACTTTATTGTTAAGCGCCCCTTCTCTTCATGGCGCGAACCGATTTTCTCTAAAAAAAACACAAAAAACACACACACTCATGTTGAAGTAGTAGATCTCTATGAACATAAGCGTGAAAAATTCTTTACTTTTACTACGGCACAGCATAGTTAATCTAGAATAGATAGAATATATTGTACTGATGATACACGGAAAAATCCAATAAGACATTATATTATAAATATAAGTTTTCTGCAACATAAAGCACTTATTGCTAATTTTTTATCGGATAAATCTGCTTTAATAGGTCACTCTTTTTGGAAGATGAATGTTTTACTTTTGAAACAAAGCGATGAATTAAAAAAATCGTTATTAGATATTTTAGAGGTATTTTCGACAAAAAGATAAATATGATGTTTTGCTAAAAAGTGGGAATCAATGAAAATTAAGATCGCAGAAAACTGTAAGCAAATAAGTATTGAAGTTTCTATACGGAAAAAAGAAAGTGAGATTTTTTCTAGAAGAAGACATTGAATTTTCGAAAGAAAAGTTCTCTTTTCCCCAAGTAATTTAATGCTTATGAAAGAGTTAAATCAGAAATCAAAAGTAATGAGCGATTATGAACTAGCTGAAATAAATTCTCGTCTTCATAAGACGCATTATCAAAATTTGATCTTAGATAGGCATGCAATGATAACGGCTAATCAAGCGCAAAAATCTGCTTCCTTTTAGGCGTATGACATGTATTAAAAAATTAGATGGTTCAGTAATTAATGATCAATTTGAAATTCTGAGAGAAGTGAAAAATTAATATAGCGTTATTATGAAGGAATTTGGTACTAATAAAAACGCTTTTAAATATTTTATGGACTGTGAGAATAACCCCAAGTTAAACGAAGATAACAATAATTTAGAAGCTGAAATAAGTGAAGATGAAATTGAAATTGCTGTTAAAGGATTAAAATTGGGAAAATCGCCAGGTAGTGATGGAATTTCTGCTGAATTTTACTGAATGTTTTTAGATAAAGTTATGCCGATTTTATATAAAGTTTTTAATAGTATTTGTGTAATAGGTGAATTAACACCGTCAATGTATAAGGGAATAATTAGTCTAATATATAAAGGTAAAGGAGATAGAGCTTTACTAAGTAATTGGAGACCTATTACTTTATTAAATGTTGATTATAAAATTTTTACAAAAATTTTGTATAATAATATAGTTAGTTTCTCCTAAATTAGTTAATGTTAATCAGACATACGCAGTTCCATCGAGGAATATAAGAGATGGAATTGTGCTGTTTTCGACTATATTAGCAGTAAATGATAATAAATGTTCAGGTTTGATTTTATCAGTTGATCAGAAATCTGCTTTTGATGTAATAGAATGGAATCATTTGGAAAAACCTAGGAGTATTTTAATTTTCCATTAATATTTCGTAGTATCATAAATTCTATATATAAAAAAAGGGAAAGTTTGTTCATCAGTTTTAGTTAATGGTTTTTTATCTCCTTGTTTTCAGGCAAGGTTGTCCATTATCACCAATTTTATACGTATTATGTAGCTGCAGAACTTTTTGTAATAAAATTAGAAATAATCCTGATATATGCGGAATTACATTGATAAATGATGAAATTAAATTGAGTAATTATTCTGATGATACTAAGTACTAAAACGTGTTACTTTTATAGAACAATCTTTTTGAAGAGTATGACAAATTTAGTGAGGCCAGTGGGGCCTCATTAAATTCAGAAATGACACAAATTTTAATAATTCGTGAGAAACATAATGTTTCTGAAGATTTTAAAAAATATCTGCTTGATGAAATTAAAATTTATGGAATAATTTTTAATAAGACAGTTTTTGCAGAAAATTCTAATCTCAAAAGTGTTGAAAGCGTTTTGCATAAGTTGATGAAGTCAACACCGCATTGTGAATTTTCTATAGAGTCTAAAGCAAATTTTATTGATACATATTATTTTTCAAAAATGTGGTACATTGCAACATTCATTAGACCACCACATAAGCTAACTAAATTAGCGAATAAAACGGTACAGAAGTTTTTATGGTACCCTGCACGTAAGCCCAAAATTAAACGTGAGTTCAAAATTCTGCGAAATCAGGAGGAAACGGTGTAGAAAATATAGAGAAGAAAGTCGGCGCAAGCTTGAAAATCAAATTTGGTACGATTTTTTATGCTAAAATATTCATGCAATTGAAATTAATGGATTCAGTGTGCTTGGAATTCAAAAATTTTACGCCTCATTTCAAGGAACTTTTATACGTGGAAGAAAAATATCATTTTGCATATAATCTGACTCATTTTAATTTAGAAGGGTTGGTTTATGATCCAAAAAAATTTCAACAAAATTCCTTTATTCAAACATTAAAAAATCTTTTGATTTAGCAATTGAAAAGCTTTCACATAATTAAATGGAATAACTTTTAGGATATGAAATTAATTTTGTTTCTTACTCTAGGCTGAATTTTCCGAGAGAAATTAGAGGATATGCTAAAGATATACATTTTTGTTTTTTAAATAATGCATTACAAACTCGTGACCGATTAAGTCGATGGAGAAATGTTACGTCTTCTTGTAAGTATTGTTTATTTATTGGGAGGAATTTTACTGGAACAATTGTTCATGCTTTATTAGATTGCGAACGTCTTCAAATGTTTTGGCAAAGATTTTCTGGTGTTTTGATGCGAAATAATTTACAAGTTTGTGTAGAAAATAAAGTTTTTGGGCACATCATATCAGATAATTTATTAGAAAAATGTTCAAATATCCTTATACAATTAGCGCATACTTGTATTTGGGTGACAAGAAATGATCTAGAAAAAAATGACAAATTAGTTGATATTTGGAGATATTTTGCTACAATAATAAATAATTATTTTCACTGGTGGAAACGCATTCATCGTAATGATATTATAGCTAAAATTAAAGATTTGTTGCTCAATGAAATTTAAAAAATCCTACTTAGTGACTATTCTGTGCGTATACTGACCCTTGCAGTGTTTCTTATATTACTGTATATTCCGTTTGTTCGTAAGGTTTATTAATTTCTATACTAACCCCCCTTAACTCTATTGTTAAGCACCCCTTCTCTTCATGGCGCGAACCAAATTTCTCTAATAAAAAACACACACACTATTTTGCACAAAAATCAGCTTTTACAGCGTGTTTATGCGAAAATTTTAGTTTTTGCTTTGCATGAAACACGATTCTAACTAAACAAGCTACACAAGCCGTTGTATGTATCAACAATTCTACTTCAGTTCCAACTTTTGAAGCTAATAAATTTTGAATATATCAAATAGTATTTACTCAATAGATATAATCATAATTATAACAGGAGGGTTTGAGTGAGAGGTTTCATAGATAAAATAAATTAAATGAAATACAAAAATAGCATATATAATAATATATAGTTCTAAATATAATCTGAAAAAATTAATAATTTACTTTCCTTATTTTTATTAGCACGAGCTAGGTGCTGATAGTAATAAGTGATATTGATATTTAATTCTCTACTGCGATATAGGGTTTGAGTGGGAGGATGTGCGCTGGTTTTTAAGCCCAGAATATGTTTAAAATGCTTTTGTTTTATTGTTTCGCATAAATTTTGTAATCTATCCGGCGCTTCCCGCCACTTAATGATTTTATTTATTTTCCTAGCTGGCTTTGTGTCAGGAATATAACTTTTGCTTACAACGAAGATCGTGTGGTTTGAAAAAGCTCTTAGGGACAGATGGGCGATTTCAGCCTCAGCTCTTAATTATGTAGTCTTGTAGCGAAAATTTATCAAATTTGTATGTATATAAAACGAGACAAATGTTTGTAAAGGAAGAAGCACGGACGCAACTTATCTTTTGCTTCTTTCGATATAAATCTATCAAATGTTTCGAAGATTTGCACCGGATTTTCACTTCCAAATGACATTTTAATACAAGTACGGTAGCATTAACAACGTTTCTTCCAAATTGAAATGAATTTCTGAATTGCAAAGAATTTCTGAATAGGAAGTAATTTCATACAATAAAATAGTAAAACAATGTCATTTTTTACTGTTTTATTATATGAAAAATTTACTGCGAGTAACTGACGTTACTTCGCTGATGATATCTAATTTAGAAGACGACTAACTCTCAATTAAATATAATTCTAACCTTGATAGTCCCATTAGCGCCGTTAAGGTAGCTCAACATTATGGCGCAATACACCACCTCTTATAAAATTCAGTCAGCATGAAATAAATTTATTGCGAAAGAGTTACTATGAATTTGAAGCTAGTATTATACATTTTGTTTCATTGCCTCGCCGCCTGATATAATACTTGACTATAGCAGAAAAATATGAAGCATATCGGATGAAAGAAATAAAAAAAGATTTTAAATACAATTAGACATACGCTTCTCAAGTAGCATAGTACACCGAGGAAGCTCCTTCATTGAACTCTCTGATAATAATTTTCTTACAATATTTTCGACAAAGTTACATGTCTAAAGTCATAGCTTTTATATATACTCACTACAGGTAAGGAGAACCGAAACCGCCGGTTCCTAGGTCCAAGAACCGGAACCGGAACCGTCGTCGGTTCCAACTTCCAGGAGAAGCGGAAGCGTTATTTTAATTTTCTAAGAACTAGAACCGGAACCGTGACCGACTTTCTCGAAAAACTTGGAAGCGGAATATCCCTACCCCTTTATACCCTTGGATACGGGCCTGGACTAACTGATTTTCTGAACTACCATCCTACCTCAGTTAACATTCGTAAATGACCTAAAGACGGTGAAAATACAATTTTTTTAATTACCTACGTCAACGTCGAAAATAAGTGAATGCAAAGCCAAAAATTTCGAGGATTTCGTGATGAAAAGGACATTGGAAAGCTAAGTATTTCAAACACGAATCATCACTAATTTCCCTTTCATTTCTTGATATTTTTCATTTAGATGCCACGCAAATGAACGTCAAAATTTATTTGCATGACCGGTGTTTCATTTGCATTGTGTGAAAAAGGCCGTGCGAGGCACCAAGTTTGCGCAGATAAGTAAACAAATGATTGCCTGTGTTCTTGAACTCCATCTTGTACATTTCCCTTTATTAAGCTGTTTTTAACATGTTTTTATACTTATGTTATGTATATTATTGTATACAATACAAATTTTATTGCAAAGTCAATGAAACAGGTAAAATACACATAAACACGGCAAAATACGAAGAATAAAAATCATCGCTAGTTTCACTGGCTGCAATAGCTCCATGATACATTAAAGCATACTGGTTGGAGCCAAAATTTTTGATTTGAGGTAATCTTTAACCCTGGTCTGAAAGATATTTGCCGAAGAAGAACAAATAATCGCATCTGGGAGAGAATTCCATAGATATAGGACTCTATTTGGAAAAGAGTATTTTTTAACATCTAAACGAAATTTTTCACCTTTAAGTTTTAAACTATTAACAGCTCGAGTTTTAGATGACTGTGTAAGTGTGAAAAAATCATCAGGATCAATTTGTATATATCCATTGAAAATTTTATATATCATGGATAAATCAAAAACAACTCTACGAAATTCCAGAGAGTCTAATTCTAAAATCTGAAGCCGACTTTCATATGGTATATCACTAAATTTAAGAATACGTTTGGTAAAATATTTTTGAACTTTTTCTATATTTTTTGTATCACATTTCTTATATGGATTCCAAATAATTGTATTAAATTCTAAAAGGGGGCGAATAAATTGCTTGAAAGCTAAAATTAATGCTTCTGTATTCTTAATCTGAAATGATCGAAAAATAAGTGATAATCGAAAATAAGCGTTTTGGACTATATTTTTTATATGAGGAGAAAAATTCAAAGTTTCATTTAAAGTAATACCTAAATCCCGAACCCCAATATTAGTAGGAAGAAGTTTTTTATCATTTATAAAATAATCAAAGCGAGGATTATTATGACCAAAGTAAAGGACTTGACATTTAGATACTGATAGGGGTAATTGCCATAACTTAGACCATTTGATAATATCAGTAAGAAGTTTTTGTAAAAGAAAAAATCCACTGATTTAGCATATATTTTAATATCATCCGCGAAAAGCATAATTTTTGTTTTTTCACTAATGCAAAGGTTTGTAATATCATTAATGTAAAGTAAGAATAAAACAGGTCCCAGGACACTCCCCTGTGGAACACCACTAAGTACATTTCCCGGTAGTGAGACTGTATTATCAAGCTTAACACTCTGAGTACGATTAGTCAAAAAATCATGAATCCATTTTATGAGATTATCACACAGTCCATACTTAAATAATTTAAAAATTAACTTTGAACTTGAAACGGAATCAAAAGCTTTCTGAAAGTCCAAATAAATAGAATCGATTGTATCTTTATTATCTAAATTTTTGATAATATAATCAGTGTAACAAAGTAGCTGTGATTCACATGATTTTTTCGGTAAAAAGCCAAATTGGTATTTTGATAAGAGATTGTAATGCAAGATAAACGTCATGATTTTATCTTTAATTATATTCTCCAATAATCGGCATGAAACACAAGTAAGTGAAACAGGTCTATAGTTATCAGGTCAAGCGGGGTCATTTTTTTAAAAATGGGTACTACAAGAGCATGTTTCCAGATTTTAGGTAACTTAGAAGTTAAAAGAGATATTGAAAATATCTTTTTTAATGGATTTACTAAAGAATAAGCCAGTTTTTTAAACAAAATTGGTGGAAGATTGTCAGGTCCAACTGAAAAAGACGATTTCAATTTCTTAATAGATTTTAAAACTGATTCATCATTAATATAATCGATAAAAGTCAAATTTAATTTGCTAGATACATTAATATCAATAGTGTCAGGACAAAAACCATTATCAATAGTGAAAACTGAGCAAAAATGTTTATTAAGTAATTCCGCTTTTGCATAGGAATCAAATTGAAAAATATTATTACTATCTTTTAGAGGAGGAACAGACTTAATTGTTTTAGTTTTACTCTTTACATACGAATAAAATTGTTTCAAATTACCATTTTTAATGAGATTTTTTTCATAAAGTTCAATTTCTTTATGAACAGCAGCAGTATATTTATGAGAAGCAGTGCGATAATTAAGTTTGTTGGCAATAGATTTATGTTTTTTGTATTTTCGCCACATGTAATATTTGTGTTTGAGTGATTTTCGGATCTCCTTAGAACGTCTCTTACCGATAATTTTTTTGAAGGGTATAAAGCATTCAATACCAAAATGAATTATGGACAAAAACTTATCATAGAAGTCGTCAACTGTAATACAATCAAAAAATACTTGTTCCCAGAAAATGCTGTCAAGAAATAAGGCAAAATCATTGTAATTACCAGATGAATAATTTCTGACAGGAGATTCCTGTTTCCTGTTTGAATCGAGCATTAAACAAAGATCAATCTGATTATGATCACATGAATCCGTAAATGGGGGTAAAACATTAATATTAAAGCAAATATTTTCACAATTAGTAAAAATTAGGTCAATTAAATTATTATCTCGAGTGGACTCAGTAATGAGCTGTTTAAAACCTAGCTTACTTATTGTATTCCAAAATATTCGACTTAACTTATCAGTAGGAATATCTCCTTTTGCCCAGTTTATGTTTGGAAGATTAAAATCACCAAGTAAAACGACTGGGTATGAAACATCAGTACTCCAAATAATGAAATCATTATATAATTTCATTACTTGCAAATCTGTATTAGGAGGTCTATAAATCAAAACTATTCTGAAATAATTTGTCGTATTTCTAAAATCTAGAACTATAGCCTCGCAATTATTAAATTCCGCTGGTAATAATATTTTTGTTGCATTTATTTCTTTTTTCACTATAATACATACTCCACCACCCAAAGTTTTTCTCGATCTTTTCTAAAAACGTTAAAATAATTTGTGTTAAAAATATTACAATCGGGAATTTCGCTTTTTAGCCAAGTCTCACAAAAACACATCAAATCATAATCTATTTCAATTTTCTTAAGAAAATCCAATTTGTTTTTTAAACTTCTAGCATTGATTAAAGCACATTTAGTTACATAGCAGTCCTTGCAGCCAGCCTCATGTTATATATTACGACGCGAAACAGAGCCTTGAGAAAATTTTTTTAAAGACAATGAATAATAATCGATAAATAAGTTTTGCTCGTTTTTAGAACGTCTATCGCGCAATTCAGACTGCAACTCACGTGCCTTGACACGTTGCTGGTAAGACAGATCGGGCCGAGCCCATAACCGTCGCTTGTTCCCATCATTGTCGAAGGTTGTTCGACCAGCACGGTTGATGAGCGTAACGAGTGATCGTTTCTTCTTGCTGTCGGTGCAGACGACCTTCAGAAACCGTGGTTTGCCCTGAACATGT
The DNA here is from genome assembly GCA_036768485.1 of Mermis nigrescens. NCBI lineage: Eukaryota > Metazoa > Nematoda > Enoplea > Mermithida > Mermithidae > Mermis > Mermis nigrescens. The sequence continues at coordinate 1,107,332 of JAVLUZ010000191.1, forward strand.
GGGCCGTCCCGGAAAACACGTGTAATGTCATTAGCGACTAAAGCATCGGAAGATTTAATATGTTTAGCAACAAAATCTTGCACAGCAGCCAAATCGGCTAACTCAGAACCGCAATCGTTCAATCCGAATAGAACAAAATTATTTTTTTTACTTTCGATTTCTAAAGCGTCACGTATCATAGAGGGAATATCGCAGGATAAATTTGAAGAATTAGTTAGTTGCAATTTATCGAATTTCGCATTAAGTTCGGTAATTTGAGAAGAGAGGACATCCAGTCGTTTTTCAACATGTAAGAATTTCTTAACCAATGGTGTACAGCGGAAACAATAGAATATTACATTTGGTTTTGAAAACGGCTTAAAATTTTCGTCGTCCACTTTCAAACAGTGTAAATGACCCCAAAGTTCGCAAAAATCGCATAATAAGCCACGATCGTCATCGCTAACGTGATTCGCACAAACAAGACAGTCCGAGTTGACATTGAAACTTTTCGATGCGGAAAACTTCCCAGGTCGATTCGGCATAAATAACCGTCCAAGAATTGTATGAATAAGTATAAGTATAAAAATTGGCGATTGACCGGTCGATGTACCTTTATAACTTTATAACTTGGGTAAAATACATAAGTAATCGCTGAATTTCATTTTAAAATAATGAAAACGCACTGTCAGTGCAAAAATCGGCAAAGAGCGATGAGAAAAAAGGCCTACTCATTTTTTCTCGACGAATTACTGTGGATTTACTCAAAAACTACAAAAGCTGTCCTTCTGATATAAAAATATGGTTTCTAGAGCGCCAAAAAGTCAGGTAACGTCATTATACGGCGCTTATCGCCGTAAAAATTTTAAAAATCATGAAAAAATTGACTAAAATCATAAAAAATGCACTTCTTTATTGCGCCCAACTATCTTTAACGACGCGGCGGCCGCCCCTGCCTCCCTTAAATCAGCCCTGGGATATACGAGTACTTGCCTAAGTAAAGATGTTTCTTATGACCCTTATTCATTATTTTAGCATACTACTAATAATATTATTTTCCATTTGCAATGACGCTAAAAGAATATGTCGCTGCCTTGTCTGATAATCCGTATTTTGGCGCGGGATTCGGATTGGCTGGTCTTGGATCTATTGCTCTCATATTTCGTAGGGTAGCGCAGTTTGGCGGAATTTGGTTCAGAAGAAAATGCGTCATGTCGCTTGAGGTGAATAATGCCGACAAAAGTTACTTATGGTAAGTTGAATACAACTTACAAACAGGCACGTAGCTGGCCCTTCTATTTTGGGGGGACCTACAAAAATTTTGGGGGGTACGGGGTCCCAAAAGGCCAAGGCACAAAATAACGTTAAAAAAATCTATTTTTCTGGCTTTTTCTGAATTTGGGGGGGGTCCAGACCACACCTGGGCAATGCCCCATATCGGCCCATCACCAGGACGGGCCGAACCAAAAGTTGGACGGGGCGAAGGGTTAACTTGGACGGGGCTATGTTTTGTACAGGGAGAAAATTTTTGGAGATAATTTAAGGAAATGCTAGACACAGTATATCATGATCAGTTTGCAAAACATGCACAGGAACCATCTTATTACACTGTTTGACATCTTTCCCATGGATGGACCCAACTTTTTTCATTGACTGACCCACTGATTAGGCTGAACGACCCACCTTTTTCAGGCACGGACCCACCTTTTTCAGGGACAGACACACCTTTTTCAAGATCTAGGGACCCACCCACCTTTTTGGCTGGAAGTTGGACGGGGCAAACCGTCAGCCATTGCCCAGGTGTGGTCCGGACCCCCATTCCCCCAGGGCTATGTGCCTGCTTACAAAAGCTTCAACGCAGTACAAACGACTGATTGAATTTATCTTGTACAAAATCATATTCGATTGCATAATTTAAAATTCTTCATCGATCGTAATTTTTTCGATCAGATAGACTTTTCTGTTTTACTGTTGAAATCATTTCCTATTATGTGATGACCTTTTGCGGGTAGTTAGTTAATTATTTACATAATAAATATAAATGACCCAAGATTCTGGAGTCGGATGAAACTTTTTGAAACAATTTTTTGTGGCTTTCTAGCGTGTGAGATCGATTTTTGAACTCGTTGGCCTTGAAATTTTTTCGAAATCAGGCCTTATTGTTGCCCCTATTTTTTAATCCATTTATCATACAATTTCGAAATAATTATATGCATACATATGACAGAGTCGTGAATTATTTTTTCTAGTACGTTTACCGAACTTTAAAATTTTGAAAACTATAAGGATGTTTATTGAACCTCTAAACTTTTAAATCTTTCATACTGAAAAGACCTATTTCGAGTGCACTAGCGGAGTTAGTAAGTATGCCATTTATTTTCCCCCTATGAGTACAGAAGACAGTTTGAAATTATTTTGGAAAAAATATTTTGTGGAATGTTGTATGTGTAATTTGTATACTGTACATGGTAGCAGTGTTTTTTTTGTGCAAGGTCCGTTTGTACATGTACAAAGATGGTCCCTAAAAGTCTTTGTACATTTCGTACACACAAATTTTTGAGTACTATAATATGGTATTGTAGCGATTTTAGTGTGGCAAAAACAGAGTTGTTCGACCTCTGGTTACGTATTTTAGCAATTTCTTGGTTTCTGAGGGCAAAAATCAGTAATAATCGTCTCAAAACGGCGCGAAGCGCCAAAAAATTCGGCATTTTACCTTTCAAAGAAATTATAAAGATATATAGAACACACAATTGCTCATTTCGGCGCGGAGCGCCGAGAATTTTTGCAAATTTCGAACCTTTTTTGCAGTTTTTGTCTTCCAAAAATCTTTGTACATGTACAAAGACGGTCCCCAAAAGTCTTTGTACATCGCGAAAAATCTTTGCCCGAATGCAAAAAAACCGTGCATGGTGGTAGGCACATTTTCAT
>JAVLUZ010000191.1:1115241-1122741 GCA_036768485.1 Mermis nigrescens
TGTCTTGTAATTCAAGTAGAGAATCGCCAATAAAGGATGATTCAATGCATTTAATGCCATTTTAATTAGAGTTACAGTAATAAAACGAATTTCTAGCAATTCAGTTAAATTTGAAGTAAGAAATCGCCAACAAAGGATGATTTAATGCATTTGGTGCTATTTTAACTAAAGTTACAGCAATTAAACATATTTCGAGCATTTCACTTGAATTGCAAGTACAGAAGCGCCAATTAAGGATGATTTGATACAATTGGCGCTCTTTTAACCAAAGCTACAGTAATAAAACGAATTTCAAGCATTTCAGTCAAATTTGAAGAGAAGAATGCTAAATAAAGGATGATCAAAATGCATTTGGTGCTATTTTAACTAAAGTTACAGTGATAAAACGAATTTCAAGCATTTTACTTGAATTGCAAGTAAAGAAGCGCCAATTAAGGATGATTTGATACAATTGTTGCTTTTTTAACTAAAGTTACAGTAATAAAACGAATTTCAAGCATTTCACTTGAATTGCAAGTAAAGAAGCGCCAATTAAGGATGATTCAATAGAATTGGCTCTATTTTAACTGAAGTTACAGTAATAAAACGAATTTCAAGCATTTCAGTCAAATTTGAACTGAAGAATCGCCAATAAAGGATGATCAAATGCATTTGGTGCTATTTTAACTAAAGTTACAGTAATAAAACGAATTTCAAGCATTTCACTTGAATTGCAAGTAAGGAAGCGCCGGACACTCAAGGATGATTCAATACAATTGGCTCTATTTTAACTGAAGTTACAGTAATAAAACGAATTTTCAAGCATTTCAGTCAAATTTGAACTGAAGAATCGCCTATAAAGGATGATCAAATGCATTTGGTGCTATTTTAACTAAAGTTACAGTAATAAAACGAATTTCAAGCATTTCACTTGAATTGCAAGTAAAGAAGCGCCAATTAAGGATGATTTGATACAATTGTTGCTATTTTAACTAAAGTTACAGTAATAAAACGAATTTCAAGCATTTCACTTGAATTGCAAGTAAAGAAGCGCCAATTAAGGGTGATTCACACAATTGGCTCTATTTTAACTGAAGTTACAGTAATAAAACGAATTTCAAGCATTTCAGTCAAATTTGAACTGAAGAATCGCCTATAAAGGATGATCAAATGCATTTGGTGCTATTTTAACTAAAGTTACAGTAATAAAACGAATTTCAAGCATTTCACTTGAATTGCAAGCAAAGAAGCGCCAATTAAGGATGATTTGATACAATTGTTGCTATTTTAACTAAAGTTACAGTAATAAAACGAATTTCAAGCATTTCACTTGAATTGCAAGTAAAGAAGCGCCAATTAAGGGTGATTCAATACAATTGGCTCTATTTTAACTGAAGTTACAGTAATAAAACGAATTTCAAGCATTTCAGTCAAATTTGAACTGAAGAATCGCCTATAAAGGATGATCAAATGCATTTGGTGCTATTTTAACTAAAGTTACAGTAATAAACGAATTTCAAGTATTTCACTTGAATTGCAAGTAAAGAAGCGCCAATTAAGGATGATTTGATACAATTGTTGCTATTTTAACTAAAGTTACAGTAATAAAACGAATTTCAAGCATTTCACTTGAATTGCAAGTAAAGAAGCGCCAATTAAGGATGATTCAATACAATTGGCTCTATTTTAACTGAAGTTACAGTAATAAAACGAATTCCCGCTATCAAATTTGAACTGAAGAATCGCCTATAAAGGATGATCAAATGCATTTGGTGCTATTTTAACTAAAGTTACAGTGATAAAACGAATTTCAAGCATTTTACTTGAATTGCAAGTAAAGAAGCGCCAATTAAGGATGATTTGATACAATTGTTGCTTTTTTAACTAAAGTTACAGTAATAAAACGAATTTCAAGCATTTCACTTGAATTGCAAGTAAAGAAGCGCCAATTAAGGATGATTTGATACAATTGTTGCTATTTTAACTAAAGTTACAGTGATAACACAAATGTCAGGTATTTCAATTTAAATCTTGAATAGAGAAATACAAAATTACAGTCACCAGTGCAATTTCATCTAGTTGAGCTTTATTCTCAATGAATGAACTTCTGCTTCCAAAGTCAAAATTGATTGAGAATCAAAATGATTTAGTAAAGTATGCAAAAAATAATAACAATTTTCTGGTTTCTAAACTTAAATAAGATTATGTTGCTTTAAATTTGTTTATTTTTTGAGAATAAAAGAGGATAATTTCATTCCAATCTATGCAATTTGCAGTCTCTCAGGGTAAAGCCTAGCTTAATTGCTCCAAATTTGTTGATTTCTTGAGGATCAAAGTAATTCACAGGAATTTAGTGATATTGAAACTGAAACTTAACTTAATCAATTGACAATTATTGCAAAATAGCTATAAGCAGAATAAAAACACATAATTGTGACATTTATTGATTTAATAAGTATTAAACCATTTTAATTGAAAAGGTACAACATCAGCAAAATCGGTCATGTCCGCCTTATCTGGTCCAAAAACTATTAGATCAGCAAAAAATCGGCTATGTCCAGCTTTATCCGGTCCAAAAACTATTAGATCAGCAAAAATCGGCTATGTCCAGCTTTATCTGGTCCAAAACTATTAGATCAGCAAAAATCGGCTATGTCCAGCTTTATCCGGTCCAAAAACTATTAGATCAGCAAAAAATCGGCTATGTCCAGCTTTATCTGGTCCAAAAAAACTATTAGATCAGCAAAAAATCGGCTATGTCCAGCTTTATCCGGTCCAAAACTATTAGATCAGCAAAAAATCGGCTATGTCCAGCTTTATCCGGTCCAAAAACTATTAGATCAGCAAAAAATCGGCTATGTCCAGCTTTATCTGGTCCAAAAACTATTAGATCAGCAAAAATCGGCTATGTCCAGCTTTATCTGGTCCAAAAACTATTAGATCAGCAAAAAATCGGCAATGTCCAGCACATTTATGGCCAGGATGGTGAACATCTCAGGCAGGAAAGCAAATTGCTGCTTTGGCCGGGACAATGCACACCACTGGCGGAAGTGCAAAATTTTCTTCAGGGAGATGTGAGCGTTCTCAGTGCCGGAGAAGCGAAAAATTTTTTTAGGGCCGAGGTGGAGAGAGTCTATGGCCGGAAGAGCAAAACATCATTTGTGGCCGAGATGACGCACATCTCCAGGAGGAAAAGCACAAAGTCGGCCAGTAAAACTGCCGCCGAGATAAAATGCCTATCCGGCCAAAAAGTGGTCACTTTCCGCCCAGGACTGTGCACGAAAATTAGAAAACCGACAAGGTATGGTACATTATAACACGGGGCAGGCCAGCTCAATCCGCTTACCAACTTTTGGGTCAGCAAATTGGTGTAAGACACAAGTGGTTTAGACGAGAGGTTTAGACGACCTCTCAGCTGACTGCCTGTGCATTTGGTTCGCTGTAGATCTTTCCTTAGTGCGGTTCTTGTCTGGCGGGAGTTGCTCCACATTTGTGGGTGCTGAGGAAGAAGGGCAATTTGCCTTGATTTTTTGGCCGAAAGTCTTTGGATTTTGGCGCGTTTGCTTTTAACTTATCAGTCGCCTAAGGCGAGAAGGAGTGAATCTCCTGATATATGATGAGGCGCTGGAGCGCATTGGTGCCGATTCTGGAGAAAAAGTGTGTTGAGCTTGATCGTTAGAATGGTAGAGAAGGGAAAGAGAGAGTAGCCAGTGGCAATAGACACTGAGCTTAGTGTAAAATGAAGGAGACACGGCCGCAATTGATACAGTGTGTTAGGGGCGACACTGCGATGAATGGAGCTTATTGTAAATGGAGCGGAGACACGGCTGCAATCCATTCAGTGTTGGGTCGGCACTGCAAATTTTCAGACGTCCCCAAAAGGAAGTTCTAACGACTGGCCGACCACTTCGTATCTGGATGAAAGTGTCATTTGCGTTGTCAGTGGGATTTGTTACAATCGGCTCAGGCAGTGACGGGCAGCACTGTGCTGGAGAGTTCGATAGATACCTGGCTGATCCTGCCAGTAGTTATATGCTTGTCTCAAAGATTGCTTTCATGCATGTCTAAGCACATGCCTTAAAACGGTAAAGCCGCGAATGGCTCGGTATAACAGCTACGGTTTATTAGATGTTTGTTATCTACTTGGATAACTGTGGTAATTCTAGAGCTAATACATGCAAGAAAGCTCGGACCTTCGGGAAAGAGCGCATTTATTAGATCAAACCAATCGGGTTTTGCTCGTGTTTTGGTGACTTCGAATAACTCAGTTGATCGTGCGAATTCCCGCACTGGCGACGTATCTTTCAAATGTCTGCCTTATCAACTTTCGATGGTAGGTTATATGCCTACCATGGTTATAACGGGTAACGGAGAATAAGGGTTCGACTCCGGAGAGGGAGCCTGAGAAACGGCTACCACATCCAAGAAGAAGGCAGCAGGCGCGCAAATTACCCAATCCCAGTACGGGGAGGTAGTGACGAAAAATAACGAGATAGTCCACTTTGTGGCCTGTCATCGGAATGGGTACACTTTAAATCCTTTAACGAGGATCTATTAGAGGGCAAGTCTGGTGCCAGCAGCCGCGGTAATTCCAGCTCTAATAGCGTATATTAAAGTTGTTGTGGTTAAAACGCCCGTAGTTGATTTTTTCGACTGTGAAGGTCAGCAGCCTGTATGGGTTTCACTGTCCCTTCGGAGTCTGAATTTGAGTTTTCTGTTGATGCTCTTTACCGGGTGTCATCAGTGACTTGAACGTTTACTTTGAAAAAATTAGAGTGCTTAAAGCAAGCTATATGCTTGAATAAAGTGCATGGGATAATGGAATAGGACTTTGGTCTTATTTTGTTGGTTTTTGAGATTGAAGTAATGATTAAGAGGAACAGACGGGGGCATTCGTATTGTTGCGTTAGAGGTGAAATTCTTGGATCGCAGCAAGACGAACAACTGCGAAAGCATTTGCCAAGGATGTTTTCGGCTAATCAAGGACGAAAGTTAGAGGTTCGAAGGCGATCAGATACCGCCCTAGTTCTAACCGTAAACGATGCCAACTAGCCATTCGCCGGTGTTAATATATGACTCGGCGGGCAGCTTCCGGGAAACCAAAGTTTTCTGGTTCCGGGGGAAGTATGGTTGCAAAGCTTAAACTTAAAGGAATTGACGGAAGGGCACCACCAGGAGTGGAGCCTGCGGCTTAATTTGACTCAACACGGGAAAACTCACCCGGCCAAGACACAATAAGGATTGACAGATTGATAGCTCTTTCTCGATTTTGTGGGTGGTGGTGCATGGCCGTTCTTAGTTGGTGGAGCGATTTGTCTGGTTAATTCCGATAACGAACGAGACTCTAGCCTATTAAATAGACGCGATATTTGTTTGTATTACGTCCTTCTTAGAGGGACAAGCAGCGTTTAGCTGCACGAGATTGTAGCCATTCGCCGGTGTTAATATATGACTCGGCGGGCAGCTTCCGGGAAACCAAAGTTTTCTGGTTCCGGGGGAAGTATGGTTGCAAAGCTTAAACTTAAAGGAATTGACGGAAGGGCACCACCAGGAGTGGAGCCTGCGGCTTAATTTGACTCAACACGGGAAAACTCACCCGGCCAAGACACAATAAGGATTGACAGATTGATAGCTCTTTCTCGATTTTGTGGGTGGTGGTGCATGGCCGTTCTTAGTTGGTGGAGCGATTTGTCTGGTTAATTCCGATAACGAACGAGACTCTAGCCTATTAAATAGACGCGATATTTGTTTGTATTACGTCCTTCTTAGAGGGACAAGCAGCGTTTAGCTGCACGAGATTGAGCAATAACAGGTCTGTGATGCCCTTAGATGTCCGGGCTGCACGCGCGCTACAATGAAAGTAGCAAAGTGCTTGAAAGCCATGTCTGGAAAGACTTGGGAAACATGAATCATTTCGGTGCTTGGGACAGGGAATTGCAATTATTTCCTTTGAACAAGGAATTTCTAGTAAGCTGGTGAGTCATAAGCTCGCGTTGATTACGTCCCTGCCCTTTTGTACACACCGCCCGTCGCTACCACTGATTGGAAGATTCGATGAGAACTTTGACCGGGCGTGAAGTGGGCCTAAAACCGCTAAGCACTGCCTGGAAAGATGTTCAAATCGTATCTTCTAGAGGAAGTAAAAGTCGTAACAAGGTTTCGTAGGTGAACCTGCGGAAGGATCATTAGCGAGTGCTCGAAAGTGTATCGTTATGGGCGTTGAGCGCGAATATGCGGTGGGCTGGTCGCTAATCCGTCGCCTCTATCGTCAACAGCTCTAGCCGGGGAGTATGCTCGTTCTGCAGAGTGCCAGTCGCTCTTGTCTGCAGGGCTGCTCCATGCCAGTTTGGACTTTTTATCTTAACAGACGTTTTACCGGGGGTATTTATTCCGACGTTGGGTAGTTGTCTGGCTACGCGTTTGCACGTCGGGGTAACTGGACGCCTTTTGTCCAGCTGAAATTCAATGAGTAGCGCCTGGCGTTACTGCCCCCGAATGGAATTGACGGATGTATTTTGTCGGGCATTCAGGAGCGGAAGCGCCAGCACCCCATACGACCTGATTAAAGGATGGGGAAGATACACGAAGAGATTGAGTATTGCGGCACACGCGCGCCGATTCCTGAAGGTCAGGGGAATCGATGCGAGATTGGTCGAAATGCTCATTAAGGTCTCTCGCCCGCAAAATACTAATGGCGTTTGTTGGTCTCTAGGGCTGGAGATGCGTGCGCATACTCACGGCCGAAACCTCACGGTCTGATCGAATGTGTATGGGGAAGAGACAGAGAAATGGGCAGTGCAGCGCGAGTTATGGACCAAGGACTCGCCGGGCTGTTTTGTCGGAAAGCACTCTGCTCTCGCCCATTTTCCGCCAGCAAATGCAACCTAACTTATCGGACTGAATCGTTTTAGCTCAGTGATGGAAGAAGTGCTATTGTTGTCTTGCTGTGGATCACTTGGCTCGTGGGTCGATGAAGAACGGGGCAAGTCCCGTTAGATAATGCGAATTGCGGAAGCATTGAGCATTAAAATTTTGAACGCACATTGCGGCGCTAGGTAACTCTAGTGCCACGTTTGGTTGAAGGTCGGTTATTCGTTGAAGCTTTGATGAATCGACGTCATGCGATTTGTCAGATTTGACCGCTGCTGGATTGGTTTATCCACACCAACTTCGGTTAAGCAGGTTGGGGAAAACGGTTGCATTCAATTTGCTTAACTCGCTTCTTGCGGTTGGTTTTGCTCGTCCGGTGCTAGTGTTTTTATGCGTCAGAACGTTTTGTGTTCAAACGAGTCTGTTTTGAACCAGCCGTGTTTTGAAGCTTGATATGCGTGGCTCGGCGATTCGTTTTTCGACTTCAACTCGGGCGTGATTACCCGCTGAATTTAAGCATATTAGTAAGCGGAGGAAAAGAAACTAACTAGAATTCCCCCAGTAACGGCGAGTAAAGGAAAAGCCCAACGCTGAATCTCCTTCGCGCATGCGATTGAGAACTGTGGCGTATGTGCAGGTCGTTCTTTACGA
>JAVLUZ010000191.1:1127741-1240241 GCA_036768485.1 Mermis nigrescens
GATAAATGTGCACCAAGACACTGTAATTTAGCAATTCCCCACTTGGCATTTAGGTGAAATGCTCTAAATTAGTTGATTCAATGCAACTTTTTTCGAAATAGCGCCAAAGGCATTAAATCATTCTAATTTGGCATTTCTATACATGGAATTTTAAAGAAACGTTCGAAATTTGTTGGATTAGTGTAAATAGAGTCAAAACTGGGCAAAATGCATTAAATTAATCTTTTAAGATTTAAAATTGCCAAATTGTTTTAATTTTCGGCTAATTAATTTTATTCCTCAATAAATTTACGAATTTCTAGCATTAATTGCTTTGATTGTCTCTTTACACCAACCCATCTAATTTGGCGCATTTCAATTAATTTTGAACTAAAGAAACGCCAAATAAGATTAATTCAATACATTTGGCCCTAGGTTAAGTCTATTTACACTAAACCAACCAATTTTATGCACTTGTCTTGTAATTCAAGTAGAGAATCGCCAATAAAGGATGATTCAATGCATTTAATGCCATTTTAATTAGAGTTACAGTAATAAAACGAATTTCTAGCAATTCAGTTAAATTTGAAGTAAGAAATCGCCAACAAAGGATGATTTAATGCATTTGGTGCTATTTTAACTAAAGTTACAGCAATTAAACATATTTCGAGCATTTCACTTGAATTGCAAGTACAGAAGCGCCAATTAAGGATGATTTGATACAATTGGCGCTCTTTTAACCAAAGCTACAGTAATAAAACGAATTTCAAGCATTTCAGTCAAATTTGAAGAGAAGAATCGCCAATAAAGGATGATCAAATGCATTTGGTGCTATTTTAACTAAAGTTACAGTGATAAAACGAATTTCAAGCATTTTACTTGAATTGCAAGTAAAGAAGCGCCAATTAAGGATGATTTGATACAATTGTTGCTTTTTTAACTAAAGTTACAGTAATAAAACGAATTTCAAGCATTTCACTTGAATTGCAAGTAAAGAAGCGCCAATTAAGGATGATTCAATAGAATTGGCTCTATTTTAACTGAAGTTACAGTAATAAAACGAATTTCAAGCATTTCAGTCAAATTTGAACTGAAGAATCGCCAATAAAGGATGATCAAATGCATTTGGTGCTATTTTAACTAAAGTTACAGTAATAAAACGAATTTCAAGCATTTCACTTGAATTGCAAGTAAGGAAGCGCCAATTAAGGATGATTCAATACAATTGGCTCTATTTTAACTGAAGTTACAGTAATAAAACGAATTTCAAGCATTTCAGTCAAATTTGAACTGAAGAATCGCCTATAAAGGATGATCAAATGCATTTGGTGCTATTTTAACTAAAGTTACAGTAATAAAACGAATTTCAAGCATTTCACTTGAATTGCAAGTAAAGAAGCGCCAATTAAGGATGATTTGATACAATTGTTGCTATTTTAACTAAAGTTACAGTAATAAAACGAATTTCAAGCATTTCACTTGAATTGCAAGTAAAGAAGCGCCAATTAAGGGTGATTCAATACAATTGGCTCTATTTTAACTGAAGTTACAGTAATAAAACGAATTTCAAGCATTTCAGTCAAATTTGAACTGAAGAATCGCCTATAAAGGATGATCAAATGCATTTGGTGCTATTTTAACTAAAGTTACAGTAATAAAACGAATTTCAAGCATTTCACTTGAATTGCAAGCAAAGAAGCGCCAATTAAGGATGATTTGATACAATTGTTGCTATTTTAACTAAAGTTACAGTAATAAAACGAATTTCAAGCATTTCACTTGAATTGCAAGTAAAGAAGCGCCAATTAAGGGTGATTCAATACAATTGGCTCTATTTTAACTGAAGTTACAGTAATAAAACGAATTTCAAGCATTTCAGTCAAATTTGAACTGAAGAATCGCCTATAAAGGATGATCAAATGCATTTGGTGCTATTTTAACTAAAGTTACAGTAATAAAACGAATTTCAAGCATTTCACTTGAATTGCAAGTAAAGAAGCGCCAATTAAGGATGATTTGATACAATTGTTGCTATTTTAACTAAAGTTACAGTAATAAAACGAATTTCAAGCATTTCACTTGAATTGCAAGTAAAGAAGCGCCAATTAAGGATGATTCAATACAATTGGCTCTATTTTAACTGAAGTTACAGTAATAAAACGAATTTCAAGCATTTCAGTCAAATTTGAACTGAAGAATCGCCTATAAAGGATGATCAAATGCATTTGGTGCTATTTTAACTAAAGTTACAGTAATAAAACGAATTTCAAGCATTTCACTTGAATTGCAAGTAAGGAAGCGCCAATTAAGGATGATTCAATACAATTGGCTCTATTTTAACTGAAGTTACAGTAATAAAACGAATTTCAAGCATTTCAGTCAAATTTGAACTGAAGAATCGTCAATAAAGGATGATCAAATGCATTTGGTGCTATTTTAACTAAAGTTACAGTAATAAAACGAATTTCAAGCATTTCACTTGAATTGCAAGTAAAGAAGCGCCAATTAAGGATGATTTGATACAATTGTTGCTTTTTTAACTAAAGTTACAGTAAAAAAACGAATTTCAAGCATTTCAGTCAAATTTGAAGTGAAGAATCGCCTATAAAGGATGATCAAATGCATTTGGTGCTATTTTAACTAAAGTTACAGTAATAAAACGAATTTCAAGCATTTCACTTGAATTGCAAGTAAAGAAGCGCCAATTAAGGATGATTTGATACAATTGTTGCTTTTTTAACTAAAGTTACAGTAAAAAAACGAATTTCAAGCATTTCAGTCAAATTTGAAGTGAAGAATCGTCAATAAAGGATGATCAAATGCATTTGGTGCTATTTTAACTAAAGTTACAGTAATAAAACGAATTTCAAGCATTTCACTTGAATTGCAAGTAAAGAAGCGCCAATTAAGGATGATTTGATACAATTGTTGCTTTTTTAACTAAAGTTACAGTAAAAAAACGAATTTCAAGCATTTCAGTCAAATTTGAAGTGAAGAATCGCCTATAAAGGATGATCAAATGCATTTGGTGCTATTTTAACTAAAGTTACAGTAATAAAACGAATTTCAAGCATTTCACTTGAATTGCAAGTAAGGAAGCGCCAATTAAGGATGATTCAATACAATTGGCTCTATTTTAACTGAAGTTACAGTAATAAAACGAATTTCAAGCATTTCAGTCAAATTTGAACTGAAGAATCGTCAATAAAGGATGATCAAATGCATTTGGTGCTATTTTAACTAAAGTTACAGTAATAAAACGAATTTCAAGCATTTCACTTGAATTGCAAGTAAAGAAGCGCCAATTAAGGATGATTCAATACAATTGGCTCTATTTTAACTGAAGTTACAGTAATAAAACGAATTTCAAGCATTTCAGTCAAATTTGAACTGAAGAATCGCCTATAAAGGATGATCAAATGCATTTGGTGCTATTTTAACTAAAGTTACAGTAATAAAACGAATTTCAAGCATTTCACTTGAATTGCAAGTAAGGAAGCGCCAATTAAGGATGATTCAATACAATTGGCTCTATTTTAACTGAAGTTACAGTAATAAAACGAATTTCAAGCATTTCAGTCAAATTTGAACTGAAGAATCGCCTATAAAGGATGATCAAATGCATTTGGTGCTATTTTAACTAAAGTTACAGTAATAAAACGAATTTCAAGCATTTCACTTGAATTGCAAGTAAAGAAGCGCCAATTAAGGATGATTTGATACAATTTTTGCTATTTTAACTAAAGTTACAGTAAAAAAACGAATTTCAAGCATTTCAGTCAAATTTGAAGTGAAGAATCGTCAATAAAGGATGATCAAATGCATTTGGTGCTATTTTAACTAAAGTTACAGTAATAAAACGAATTTCAAGCATTTCACTTGAATTGCAAGTAAAGAAGCGCCAATTAAGGATGATTTGATACAATTGTTGCTTTTTTAATTAAAGTTACAGTAATTAAACAAATTTCGAGCATTTCACTTGAATTGCAAGTAAAGAAACGCTAATTATGGATGATTTAATACAATTGGCGCTATTTTATCCAAAGCTACAGTAACAAAACGAATTTCAAGCATTTCAGTCGAACTTGAAGCAAAGAATCGCCAATTAAGGATGATCAAATGCATTTGGTGCTATTTTAACTAAAGTTACAGTAATAAAACGAATTTAAAGCATTTTAGTCAAATTTGATGTGAAGAATCGCCAATTAAGAATGATCAAATGCATTTGGTGCTATTTTAACTAAAGTTACAGTAATTAAACAAATTTTGAGCATTTAACTTAAATTGCAAGTAAAGAAACGCCAATTATGGATGATTTAATACAATTGACGCTATTTTTACCAAAGCTACAGTAATAAAACGAATTTCAAGCATTTCAGTCAAATTTGAAGCGAAGAATCGCCAATTAAGGAAGATTTAATACAATAGATTCAATTTTAACTAAAGTTACAGTAATTAAACAAATTTTGAGCATTTCACTTAAATTGCAAGTAAAGAAACGCCAATTATGGATAATTTGATACAATTGGCGCTATTTTAACCAAAGCTACAGTAACAAAACGAATTTCAAGCATTTCAGTCGAACTTGACGCAAAGAATCGTCAATTAAGGATGATCAAATGCATTTGGTGCTATTTTAACCAAATTTACAGTAATAAAACGAATTTAAAGCATTTCAGTCAAATTTGAAGTGAAGAATCGCCAATTAAGAATGATCAAATGCATTTGGTGCTATTTTAACTAAAGTTACAGTAATTAAACAAATTTTGAGCATTTCACTTAAATTGCAAGTAAAGAAACGCCAATTATGGATGATTTAATACAATTGGCGCTATTTTAACCAAGGTTACAGTAATAAAACAAATTTTGAGCTTTTCATTTAAATTGCAAGTAAAGAAACGCCAATTAAGGATGAATTAACGCATTTAGTGCTATTTTAACCAGAGTTACAGTAATTAAACGAATTTCAAGCATTTCAGTCAAATTTGAAGTAAAGAATGGCCAATTAAGGATGACTCAATGCCTTTAATGCTATTTTAACCAATGTTACAGTAATAAAACGAATTTCTAGCATTTCAGTCAAATTTGAAGTAAAGAATCGCCAATAAAGGATGATCAAATGCATTTGGTGCCATTTTAACTAAAGTTACAGTAATAAAACGAATTTAAAGCATTTCAGTCAAATTTGAAGTGAAAAATCGCCAATTGAGAATGATCAAATGCATTTGGTGCTATTTTAACTAAAGTTACAGTAATTAAACAAATTTTGAGCATTTCACTTAAATTGCAAGTATAGAAACGCCAATTAAATATGATTTAATACAATTGGCGCTATTTTAACCAAAGCTACAGTAATAAAACGAATTTCAAGCATTTCAGTCAAATTTGAAGTGAAGAATCGCCAATTAAGGATGATTCAATACAATAGATTCTATTTTAACTAAAGTTACAGTAATAAAACAAATTTCAAGCATTTCAGTTGAATTGCAAGTAAAGAATCAACAATTAAGGATGATTTAATACAATAGATTCTTTTTTAACTGAAGCCACAGCAATAAAACAAATTTCAAGCATTTCACTTAAATTGCAAGTAAAGAAACGCCAATACAGGATGACTCAATGCCTTTAATGCTATTTTAACCAATGTTACAGTAATTAAACAAATTTCTAGCATTTCAGTCAAACTTGAAGCAAAGAATCGCCAATTAAGGATGATTTAATACAATAGATTCTATTTTAACTAAAGTTACAGTAATAAAACGAATTTCAAGCATTTCAGTCAAATTTGAAGTGAAGAATCGCCAATAAAGGATGATCAAATGCATTTGGTGCTATTTTAACTAAAGTTACAGTAATTAAACAAATTTTGAGCATTTCACTTAAATTGCAAGTAATGAAACGCCAATAAAGGATGATCAAATGCATTTGGCTACTAATTTAACTAAAGTTACAGTAATAAAACAAATTTCAAGCATTTCAGTTGAATTGCAAGTAAAGAATCAACAATTAAGGATGATTTAATACAATAGATTCTTTTTTAACTAAAGCCACAGTAATAAAACAAATTTCAAGCATTTCACTTAAATTGCAAGTAAAGAAACGCCAATACAGGATGACTCAATGCCTTTAATTCTATTTTAACCAATGTTACAGTAATTAAACAAATTTCTAGCATTTCAGTCAAACTTGAAGCAAAGAATCGCCAATTAAGGATGATTTAATACAAGAGATTCTATTTTAACTAAAGTTACAGTAATAAAACGAATTTCAAGCATTTCAGTCAAATTTGAAGTGAAGAATCGCCAATAAAGGATGATCAAATGCATTTGGTGCTATTTTAACTAAAGTTACAGTAATAAAACGAATTTCAAGCATTTCACTTGAATTGCAAGTAAAGAAGCGCCAATTAAGGATGATTTGATACAATTGTTGCTATTTTAACTAAAGTTAGCTAGGTTTATACTCATCATATCCAGGAGAATTTGAGACGACAAGCCGGCTAATGGTTCTTGAAAATATAGTGCTATTCGAGAAAGTATACAGTAAATTGGCATACTTAGGCTGGCACGCTAAGTAATGTTGCACATAGCTAGCTGGGATATTTATCCTACTCAAAATTTCAACTGATCCGACCGCTGATTCTAAAGTTATAGTACCAAATAGAAGGTGTAAACTAAATTGGTATACTATAGGTATTTCCACATTACTACCGGCGCCCTATGATCCGGAAATCCACGCTAAATTACGAATTGCTCGCGATTTGGCTGTCGAGCTACCCGCCAGGCTCAGGCGTTTCAGCAGCGTCGTTATGATGAGTGAAATAGGGTAATAAGTGAGCAACCCTATAAGGTTGGTCAGTTAGTTTTATATAAAAATGCCCGTTTTAATAACAAATTTCAAAAACAAAAGAAAAAGTACAAAGAGTAAATGTTAAAATAAAGAGTTGGCCGTCGTCGACGAAATCGGGTTGTTCATTTCAATCACCAAGTCCTTTTCATGGTGAAAAACATAAAGTTGCGGATGAAGCTGACTCTTTGAGCGAGTGCATCATTGAATACTAAATATTGGCACTCTGTGAAAAGGAACTTATTTAAAGCTATCATACTACTTGCATAAAGTACATAAATATTTGGCTAAATTTTGGGATTAAATTA
The DNA here is from genome assembly GCA_036768485.1 of Mermis nigrescens. Classification (NCBI taxonomy): domain Eukaryota; kingdom Metazoa; phylum Nematoda; class Enoplea; order Mermithida; family Mermithidae; genus Mermis; species Mermis nigrescens. The sequence continues at coordinate 1,134,875 of JAVLUZ010000191.1, forward strand.
ATATCAGGCCAAATTTTGCTTAATTAGCTTAGGCATATTTATTATTTAATGGGAATGTGGTGCCTATATATTATTCGAGTATATAAGTAATATATATATTAACTTTGTTATTCTAAATTATTGAATAACGCTCAACGACATATAATTTATCTGAAGGCCTCATTCTTTCCACCGAAAGAATGACATTTGAATCAGCATTACCCAATTGCCCCATATTTTTGGAGTAATTTTAATCTAGTATTGCAACAACCAATCGAACTTGTACCTAACCTCAAATTAGATTTAATATCTAAGTGCGTCGTCATGTCTTCTGCTATAAAATTTTATTTTTCAACGACGGGCCATTATAACTATATACGAGTGGTTCTTAATTAAGGGTTCTTAATTAAGTTCGTTTTAGCTGTCTAATAACTTTTTCTGTATAAGAGATATCAACATATGGTTTTTTGCATATGGTGACGCAACTTCTGCTTTACATTACTAGAGTCACCATTTTTTTCTATTTTTTCCGCCTTTTCTAGAAAAATTTTTTAAAATACCTCACTTCTTTGGTTAAGAAAAACAACTTTTATCTTGTCGCAGCTTAGGCACTGATTAGCATTTGATCTCAAAATTTCGGTAAAACAAAGACAGTTTGTGACTTTCATTGATGCACTACCAAAAATCCCATTGTGATTAATTTTCTCTTCTTAGTGATGCATTTTTCGTTAAAACTCAATTTTTTGCTGATTTTGACAAAAAATTTGCTTCATCACAAATGCACGTTTTATGAACAAAAAACATTCTAAAAAGTGCTTTACAACGTTGGATACTCTCAGCTGAAATATTTACCTTTTTCCTTGAAGAATGAAGTCATGGGACCTTCTGTTTAGGGCTATTTTTAATCAATATTTTAATCTATGATAAAACAAAATTGTTTTACTGGAAAGCGGAAAAAAGATAAGAAGAAATGATGAGTTCAGAGATGTAAAGCAGAAGTTGCAGAATAACGAGCAAAAAACCGCGTGTTGATAACTCTGATAGAAAAAAGTTATTAGACAGCTAAAACGAACTTAATTAACAACCCTCGTACTTCCTCCCCTCGACGGTCTCAACAATTCAACAGAAAGGCAGTAGCCCAGAACTGCCCGACTAAAACTGATCTAAAATTTTACACTTCTCTAACAAATCACTCATGAATTTTTGCTGAGGATCAATTTTGAAAAATTCATTTCTCCACCTAAAATCTTAAAAGGGGAGGAATGTAACCATACGTGGGCAGCAAAAAATTCTGGGGTGCAAGATTTTTTGAAAGTCAAAAAATGGCCTTAAAATGGTGGTAGGGCAATAAAAACACCATTTTTCGACGTTTCTCATCAAGCACTATCCATTGGCATGAAAAAATTGCGAAAAAAACAAAAAAAAATTTTCAAAAATTGAATTCTGGGGGGTATTTTGATTTCTGGGGGTATTTTAGTTTCTGGGGGGGGTGCATACCCCAAACCCCCTACGCCCGGGTGTGAATGTAACGCTTCTCCACGTCAAATTACGTTCCTAAACGTTAAACTATCGGTGCCGGATGATAATCACGAGTACTTTGGGTTTTTACGAGTTAGTAGGTATATTTTAAATTAATTAGGTAGAACGTAAATGTTATTTTAATATAGGTGAAGGGAACGAGTTGTTTCCGCATATAAATATCAGTATTTATTCCAATTTACGCTCTTTCCTCCTCTTCCTACATCAAATCTCCTATATGTAAGTTTGCCCGCTTACACTACAAGCACAGCATGACCGGTTTGATATGACAGTTCAATTTAGTCTGCTGTTTTATGTCTTTAATCTAGACCTCAAAGAAAAATCCCCTTATGTCAGGTTACTATAAAGCTTCCTACAAGTAAAATTATTATACGTGCAAGTCTACTTAGCTCTTACCTCTGATTAAAGAATACAAAAGTATTAATAATAATAATAATAATAATAATATATAATAATAATAATAATAATAATAATAATAATAATAATAATAATAATAATAATAATAATAATAATAATAATAATAATAATAATAATGATAATGTAACAGTGATGAGTATTTTACAAAAGCAAAATCTCCCAATACTTTAATATTGAGACATGCAGAAAATATATTTAAAGTAAAAAGAACGTCTTAGAGCAGTTTCCGTATAAAAAGCTGTTAATCGCAAGGTTATATTCTCATTCTACATTGCGGGAAACGAGCAATAGCACGCGATAATGCTCAGTAAATTAGCTGAGCTATATAATGATGTTTTCTGATACTAATGTCTTACGAGTAATAATTGATATTTTACGAGCGATAATCTTACGAGTAATCTTCTCTGTAATTCCCTCCTGGTGACGTTCTTTTTGCATTTCTTAAAACTGATTATGCCCGTCATTTTCTCTGGACTACATTTCTCACAAAAGTCTGCGCGGTGTCTGTGGAAGGCTAAGCAGAGCCCATGATACAATGCTTAGGCATAGTATTCTGAGAATTCGAGGATTCAGTTCTACTCGAATGCTTCTGTTTTTACATAAAAAATAAACTTGCGGAGACAAATTTTCAACATTTTCGACTATTGCCTTCAAAATGCAAATTTTGATCATTAATCGGGGAGGAAGGGGTTAAGATTTATTTCAAAAAATCTGTAGTCAGGGATACAGGAAAGTCTGAGTTTTGGTCTGAAAAAAGGGGACGCAAGAGCTGTAATAAGCTGCAAAAACTGTCTGACAGTAAGAATACCAATAATGCAGTAAATTACTGCACTTACGCTGTTGCAAAAAGTGCGTGAATTCGAATGACAGTCAATCAGAGCGCACACTTTGATATTATTTCCCTAACGCATATTTGATAATGTCTGCGGATGAAGTATTGCTGACATTTTCAGTGCACGGTCGAGGTTAAATTGTAAGAAGTAGAGAAAGTAACATTTTAGTAGAGGGAAACGAGTATTTTATTTGTTGCGCTGAGGGCAAGCGCAGCGTCTTCCACTAAACAGCGCCTCTAACGATTAAGTGTCGGAAATGTGCGTCGCGAAGAGTACAATAAACAAGTGTTGGTTGAGTAATAAATAATTCGATCGCACTGCACAAATTTATCCAGCATTCAAGGGTCAACGCCCAGAGCTGTTTTCGCATGCAACGTAATGCTCTTTTGAAACTCTCGCAAACGACAGTTGCCGTGTGAATATGACATTCTAGTATTACTAACTCAGCAAGCATAAGCAGGTAATTATTTTTATGCTAGCATGTAATAGTTCTACAGTTTCTTTCAATACTATTTTTATACAATTTTAAATCAGTATTTCCTTTATTCCGACTTCGAGAAATCTCAAGAATTCAGTATACTATTAACCGCTTAAGCTGTTCCTCTATTATAATGTCCGCAAAGACAAATTTCACTTATTTCACCTCCTTTTTCAGGGCATGAATTTAATTTGCGTCGTGTTGGCCGCTTTTATATTGACAGTAAGTTTTGCGAAAAAACAATCCGTCATTCGTGTTTTGCTGAATGAGCGAAGCGTTTAAAACGTTTTAATCTCGCTTACGTGTATTTATGTGGCTTACTCGGGTACCCGAACGCCCTTAAATACGAGGATTATTGTAATCAAAGGTGGCGCGTTAGCGCGTACCAATAATATACTTGGATACCCCTAATACCTGTGCACCCCTACAGTTATAACGGGACGCATATAGGAGGTGCGGTTTTTGTGGAAGATGGATAATTAAAGAAGATTTCGCAAACTTTTTGTTTACACTCAATGCCGAACGTGTAATGAGCGGTTAAAGTTTTGACGTGACATTATAGGATACAAATCTTTGACGCGTTTTTTGACAGCTTATACACAACTCGGCATACAAGCCTCATAAAATTTAATTATATAGAATTGTAGAGGGTAAAATTGCCTAGACGTCAAATTTTTTGTTTTTTTAATTCGACTTGTTTATGTCTTCCAAATTCTTCGTATAAGAGCCCCCAAAGAACCGATTTATGCGAAAAGTACTATGGTTTCAGGGCTACACGATGAAGTCAATCGCGTTCGTTTAAGATCAATACGGAATTAGTCCTAGCGGTTTAGAAGTTAACACTCAAGGTGATGAACGAGAAAAAACATGTTTTTACCTACTCTTAGTTTGTCAACCGCGATCGTTATAGATCAGAAAGTGCGGAGTATTATTGAAGTAAAGTGCGTCTCAAGGCTTGCATATCGCACTTGGGTGCGTTTCTTTAAAGTCCATATAGAATTATTTCTAATGATGGAAAGTTTAAACTCTGGGGTAAAAAACACATTTTCGCCTATTTTTGTCTATCCAACTACTCCACTCATGAACTGAATCATGCGAACTGTCTTAAAAATAAGGTACCTGTCAATATTTTCACATCGAACTTGATCACGTTTCTTTACACTCCATGGCTAGTTACTTTTGGAGGTGTTAAGTTCTAACTTGGGGTAAAAAAAGAGGTTATTGGTAGGTTTTTGTCTGTCAAGTTCTCCACTTATAAGTATGGAGATGACCTCAAGTCTAAACATGTACTAGGAATCAAACGTGATACGCCAGTTGGGCGCGTTCGTTTATACTCAACAGGAGTGTAAAGTGGTTTACGTCTAATATTTATTTGTCTTCGGACCATTGTGGAGGCTTAATTTTTTGATGAATGTTGATCGTAATATCAGAGTAGTATCAGAGCTACGAATCCTACTAAACTTTTCTTCACACTGTATGGTTGTGTAAAGTTTACACTGCGAATTAATTTCAGTTTTAGAGCCTTACGGAAGCTTAATTTTTTTAAAAATGTTCCATGCAACTTAAGAATTACGAATCTGAATGTTAGTTTTCTCTGTAGTCAGTAGTTGTGTGAAGTTTGCACTGTTTATTTATCGTTTATGTGTTAAGTTTACAGTACAAATTTATTTTACTTCTAGAGCGTTGCAAAACGTCATTTTTTTCAAAATATGTTCCGTAAGGTCAGGATTACGAACCTGACTGCATATTTTCTTTACATCCAGCAGTTGTGTTAAGTTTACACTGAAAATTAATTTTAGTTTCAGACCGTTGCAGAAACTTAATTTTTTTCAAAATGTTCCATGTAACGCCAGGATTACGAATATGAGTGTATGTGATCTTAACACCCACTAAATGCGTAAAGTTTACGCTAAAAATAATTGATCTGTTTAAATAAGGTAAGGTTGTGTTGTTTAAAAGAAGATAATGCCGATCTTCAGAACAATATTGGGACGTTTTGAACAATTTTCCCGCCACCGTTTTTCAGAGACGAAATAAATATACAGTAATCAAATTTTAGGTATGAATTTAAACAACCTTTATTGACTTTATTTTGCAGGTGTAAAGACAAGAAGTCATAAGCTAGTTGTATGTAAAGTTTTGTTACTGCAGCTATGTATTATGGATCGGCTAAAAAATGGTGGCGGAGAAATTGTTCAAAATGTTCCGATATTGTTTTCCGCGGTCTTGGACTGCTGCCATTATTGTGGCATGTTGCTGCATGTGTCTACTGACTGATTTACTCAAATCATGCTATTAAATAGTAGGGTACTAGCCAAGAAAAATACTCCGATGGAACGAAAAAACGAATATACTTGGGATTACGGATTACTAAGGAAATAAAAGGAGAGGACTTGGAGAAAGCTACCTATGTAAATGCCTAAAGTCGCAAAATCTGTTGAAAATCAGACTTTCTCTAAACATCGCAAAAAATCTAAGTATATTCTGCGGCCTGCAGATCGAAATAAACTATTGAGCCAAAAAACGATTGAAAAAGCAGCAAGTTAGTTACGCAGTAGCTATGGAAAAGTAGATGGAGTAAAGTAGGATCAACTTTGTAAGCCAATTGAATGAACTAGCAAACGTCGATGTATTCAAGACAATTGCAGAAATTGTTAGCTTAAAGCAGTAGGAAACGCTTAAGCTTACGTGAAAATGACTAAATGTAGGTATGCTTGCACGACCGCATCGATTTGTTGCACTAATCAATTGACACCACGTTCGCTTGCTATAATGCTCATCAAGATAACAAAATAAAACATCTTTGAATACGATTGCAGATAGTATTGTATCAGTCACGATCATACGTGGGCAGCAAGAAAATTCTGGGGGGGAGTGCAAGATTTTTTTGAAGGTCGAAAAATGGCCTTAAAAATGGTGGTATGGCGATAAAAACACCATTTTTCGACGTTTCTCATCAAGCACTATCCATTGGCATCAAAAAATTGCGAAAAAAACGGAAAAAATTTTTCAAAAATTGAATTCTGGGGGGTATTTTGATTTCTGGGGGGGTATTTTGGTTTCTCGGGGGTGCATACCCCTAAACCACGCCCAGTGTGGTCACGATGTGAAGCAAGTCAGCGTTGCAACTTTCAAGCAGTTTACAAGAACTTTTAGATCATATTTCTACTCTCTTATGTGAAGCATTTACAATTATTTAAAGAAGGTACATTTCTTCAGAGGCCGCAGAATATACCTCAAGTTTTTGCATTGCTTAGAGAAAGTCTGATTTTTTATAGATTTTGCGACTTAGACTTATAGTCCCCTCTTTTCAAATCCTTATTAATCCGTAATCTCACGTATATTCGTCTTGTTTTGTTCCATCGCTGCATTTTTCTTGCTATCAACCAATATTTGCGAAGAGGCAGATCGATGACATATTATTTCTAAAATACGATTGAGTCGCAATGCAAAGGCAATTGCTGTAAAATGACATTGAAGTGTGTTGGAAAGCTGCACATTACTTACTAAGGAATCGATATCCGCTTAAATTTCATTCGTTTCATAAATCATTCAGCTTTTCTGCAGAAAAGTTTGAGATTACTTCCGCTAGAATAAATACATATTGGGTTTCGAACTAAATGAGTCTATAGTCTGTTTCATTTAACTTTGAGGTTTTTAAAAAAATTTAAAGTGATTACAAAAGTGTTTTAAACTAATATGGTAATTATGTTATTCTATAGAATAATGTGTCATATGGAGACGTATGTTATTGCTCAGCCGCATCACTGCATCAACATTTTAAACCACTTTTGTAGCCTGATTCTTGCGGAAAAATTTAAAAGAAAACCGCAAAGTTAAATGAAACAGACTATAGTCATAGGTGGCGCGATAGCGCTACCTATAATCTACTTGGCCATTCCTTTTTCTTAAGCTTATCACAGCGTGTACAAATTTTGTGTCTCCCCTCACGGCAACAACGGCAAACAGCTGGGAGGTGCGGTTTTTGTTAATTGATAGATAAAAAACTCGACCTTGATTTTTTGATATTTTTTTACACTCAAAATGAGTGTAACCGAAAAATCAAATAATTAGCAGCAGAGCCAATTTTTTTGAATGTCGTTCCTGAGTTGTACATAGATTAAGAATCTGACCTTAAAATTTCTTTATTCTCAATGGTTGTTGCAAAAAAGTGTTAAATATACGTGTTTTTTAAACTTTGGGTGTCCTAAAGCTTATCTAACTCAATTTTGGTTTCTGTGCAGTCCAATTAGTTTTATTATGTAGAGGGTTACAACATCTCGAAAGGTAAATTTTTTCTCTTCTAAGCAATATTTCTTGATCTGTGATCGTTTTAGTGTAAAGGTTTCTATACGAAAAGAGAAATTTCTTCAGCTACTCCGCTAAGTAGACGGAACTTGCTGATTATGCTTAAAATGTGTCTTGACCAAACCGTTGCACATCCTTGTTTATTTTGTTTCTATACAACCAATATTGAGTTATTAGCACAAGTGTAAAGTTAACACAGGGCAGAATAACGAATCTGACCTTCAAAACTGTTCTTCAACCGGAGGTTGTTGAGGTGTGAAGAGGCGAAGTTTGAATTATGCACATGTTTGCTAATGCATGCATTAAACTATTTCTTGATCAGTTTTTAATTTTAAAGATTTTCTGACTCATCTTTAATTATGCTTATTCGCAAACATGCACTGTTTTGAATATTAACTGGAATGAGAAACATTTTTCAAAATGCTACCTGCAAATTATTTCATAATAATAATAATTCTTATGCGCTGTCTTCATCAAACCGAATCCAATATTTTTTTCGTTAAAATCCATGAAAATTTATGTCTGTCCATTTTCGGAATGTATACGGCTCATAAATTTTTTTTAAATTGTTTGCATATGCGCTGATGCGTCGACCGCATTGTTGATTTGTGAACGGAATCGTTCATGTTGTCTCGCTCGACAACTAATTTTTGTTGCTCTCTCGTGCATTGTTCAATTGCTTGCGATTTTTGGCGGCCGACACATCATTGCGTTGGTTTACACACTTATGTGTTTGTTGCCCTTGCTTGGCTTTCGCTTGTTGTTTCTGTCGATGCAGGATTTTACTTTAATTAGCTTAGTAAGGTCATAGGCGTAAATTTTAATTCAATAAATTTTTTGACAACCGTTGTTATCTTTCTTTCAATGTCAACACTTGATATTGAAGCTAAAAACTGTTGAAGAAAAAGTAAAAAGTGTTGCCGTATGGAAGCTCTGAATTTAGCTCTCTTCGAGCATTTCTGGTATGAAATATATTGAGAAAATATTTACGCTAATTTTTAAATCGATTCAACGGGGACTTTGACGTAGGTTTTTTCTTCTGATTAAGGTTAGTTAAATTGCCTTTTTTTGTAATGAGTATGCAGTCTTTAAAAGCAAAATCATGCTATGAAAAAGTGGAATACCAGCAAGAAAAATGCTCCGATGGAGCGAAATGGTGAATATAATTGAATTTATTCATTGTTAAGAATGCAAAAGGAGGGGACTAGGTAATGTCTACCTATATGCGCAGAATCCATAGGAATGTGCTAAACAGTTAGACTACCTCTAAACAACGCAAAACCCGAAGTATATGCTGCGGCCTGTGAAAAATCAGGTTGTAGTCACAAAACGTTTTTAAGTGTTTCGCAATAGAGCAATAAAGACATTTTCATGACTATTAAATAATCCATGTATTATTTATTTCATGAAATCTTAACCTTCCACAATGCTCTGGCGTAAACTTTACACCTCCATGGCCAACTCAATAGTTTGCATGAAAAACCACAAAAATTTTCTTTAAATTTTCCATAATAAAGTAATCAAAGTACTCAACATCGTAATCGAAATTACTACAGAAAATCTGCAGAATCGCGCACAGGCCGCAGAATATACTTCGATTTTTGCGTTGTTTAGAGGAAGTCTAACTGTATAGCACATTCCTATGGCTTCTGCGCATATAGGTAAACTTTCCCTAGTCCCCTCCTTTTACATTGAAGAAATTGAAGTATGTTCACCTTTTTGCTCCATCGAAGCATTTTTTCTTGCTAGTGCGAATAAAGTCGACGTGCTGAGATCAACATCCGCCTCAGCTCAGATCATCGTGTACTCGAAGTCTGGAAAATTCGAAATTTTAGGAATAATCAAAAAGACTGAGTCATTTTTTTCGTGGTCAGCTAACATTTCCGGGTGTATTAAGACTTGCTGGGATCGATATTGTGTTGTGCATGTACAAAGATTTTTTCGCGGGACAAAAGCAGCAAAAATGCAAAATATTTTTGGCACCTGAATTATTCATTATATTCTGTAACTGAACGCCTTTGTAAAGCACAAAACATTAGAGTTTTCTGGTACTGCTATGCGCCGGTGTCAGACCAGCGTCCGCTGGAATCTCCGACTGAAAACTTTAAGGTGCCTTGAAATGTCCGACTTTACCTTAAAATGCACAAGCTATATAACGTGCATAAATGCAGAAGAGAACATTTGATCACGCTGTTTTCAGCGTACAATAAAGATTTTTATGGGTTTTGAACTTCCTTAACAGATCTCATTGAGAGAAATCTGAGCAAGAGAGATAGGTCATGGCATAAAATTAGCTAGCTACTTAGTGAACAAAATTTTAAAGTATATTAAAACCTCAACAAATTAAAGATGAAAACATGTAAAATAGTAGCATTTTTCATTTTTCCAGTATGGCTGCCTCCATGACGGCCATATTGAAAAATGCGAATTCTTTTCTAAATTAGACAAGTAGTGCTTTTTTGGAGTTTCCGAAATAGGCTTAAACATTAAATAATATGGAATATAAAACAAGTAAAATGCATAGTTTAACGGGGCTATTGGACAAAAATTAAATTAAGATTGCAGTATACTAAGAATCACGTAGGAGCGGACGTGGTACCTTCAGTCATCTAAGAGCATTAAGAGTTTAATTATTTAAACGTTAATTAAGTTATTCATTGGGAGTTTAATTCAATCATTAACTAGGAGTAATCCATTAGTTTTAGCTAATTAAATATGAGTGTAATTATTCCAGAGTTAATAAATCAATTAAGAGTTAACGAATTAATTTTAAGTTTAATTATTGGAAAATTAAAAGTTAAAAAACGTTTATTTAATAGTAAGGAGCCATAATTATTAAGAGTTATTTAATTAATTAAGTTTAATCATTAATTAGTTTAGACAATTTAATTAATTAAACAAAATTAGTGAATTCGGAGTTTAATTAATACTTACTTGATTAATGCAATTAGTTATGAGTAATTTTTTGATAATTTATTAATAAATTATTAATACTTAATCAATTAATTAAACGCTAAGCTAATTAATTAATCAATTCGCAATTTAAGTATTAGTCAATTAATTGATTAATTTGATCACTTGTTTAATAATCGTTAATTAAGAATTTAACTATGAGCGAATCATTTAATCAAGATTAATAAATTAAATGTAATTAAAAATTATAAAACCTTGAAGTTAATAAAAAATTAATCTAATAAAGTTAAAATTTAAAGAATGAGAAATTTATTGAAGTAGTTAAAATTAATTAACCAGCATTAATTAATGTAGATTAGTCAATTAGCAATTAATAGTACGAGTCCAGATTTTATTCATTTGTATTGATACAGTATCCGGTCAGGTAAAAAGTTTCTCAGCCCGGATATTTTTAGGCAAGACCGAACACTTTGGTACCTTAATGTGTCCGTTCGGACAGTTTGCGGTACCCTAAATTGTCCGGTCGAAAACTTGGTAACGTCCAAACATGGCCACCAGTCCCAATACGGCCACCGTCCCAACACGGCCACCGTCCCAACACGGCCACCAAAATTCCCAACACGGCCACCGTCCCAACACGGCCACCGTCCCAACACGGCCACCGTCCCAACACGGCCACCGTCCCAACACGGCCACCGTCCCAACACGGCCAGCGTCCCAACATGGCCACCGTCCCAACATGGCCACCGTCATAACACGGCCACCGACCCAACATGGCCACCGTCCCAACATGGTCACCGTCCCAATATGGCCACCCTCTTAACAAAGCCACTCGTCTCAACAAGGCCACCACCACACGGCCACCGAAATTCCCAACACGGCCACCGTCCCAACACGGCCACCGTCCCAACACGGCCACCGTCCCAACACGGCCACCGTCCCAACACGGCCAGCGTCCCAACATGGCCACAGTCCCAACATGGCCACCGTCATAACACGGCCACCGACCCAACATGGCCACCGTCCCAACATGGTCACCGTCCCAATATGGCCACCCTCTTAACAAAGCCACTGTCTCAACAAGGCCACCACCACACGGCCACCGAAATTCCCCAACACGGCCACCGTCCCAACACGGCCTCCGTCCCAACACGGCCACCGTCCCAACACGGCCACCGTCCCAACACGGCCAGCGTCCCAACATGGCCACCGTCCCAACATGGCCACCGTCATAACACGGCCACCGACCCAACATGGCCACCGTCCCAACATGGTCACCGTCCCAATATGGCCACCCTCTTAACAAAGCCACTGTCTCAACAAGGCCACCACCACACGTGGGCGTGGGGGTTTGGTGGTATGCAACCCCAAGAGTTCGAATACCCCAGAAACCAAAACACCCCCCTCAGAATTCGATTTTTGGAAATTTTTGCTTTTTTTCGCGATTTTTTTATGCCACTGGATAGTGCTCGATGAGAAACGTTGAAAAATGGTGTTTTCTCCGCCATACTACCATTTTTATTACCATCTTTGAAAAATTTTGCACCTCCCCAGAATTTTGGTGCTGAATGTTTCCGATGCGCCCAACATGTACAGCCCGACCACAGTGAAGAACAATGCTTCGTTGCATGCAAAATTATTTATGCATGTAAAAAATTAACTTTAGTCTTCAATTTAATTGCTGCCACATGTATATCCATGCCTAATTACCTTCCTGTAATTAACTATTAATACCTACTTAACTGATTAAAATACAGTGATAGTGGCCTTATTGAGATAGTGGCTTTGTTGGGACGGTGGCCATGTTGGGACGATGGCCGTGTTGGGACAGTGGCCGTGTTGGGACGTGGTGGCCGTGTTGGGACGGTGGCCGTGTTGGGACGGTGGCCATGTTGGGACGGTGGCCATGTTGGGACGGTGGCCGTCTTGAACATTTTGGTGGCCGTGTTGGGACGGTGGCCGAGTTGGGACGGTGGCCGTGTTGGGACTGGTGGCCATGTTGGGACAAAATCGAAAACTTTACGGTAACGCCAGTTTAAAGTGCGACACCGGTTTATTAAGCCACTTTTGTATCTCTATCATCTCAGCATTGAGTTTAGGAGCTCGAACCAGCCAGGATATAGCCCTTTATACGAATTCCCGGATAAATCTTCCTTCTCTGAAGTGAACAGATTCGAAAATAATTTGGTGCCACTTTGACAACTTATCGTTGTGTCTGAGATTCAGAAAGCCAGACGGCTCTTTTTGCTAAATTTTTCGGGCCTCTGCCCGGACTCTACTGAGAGGCGCTTGAGTGCGTCATCCCGAACCCCAGCTGTAAAGGAGAGGGTGTCCTTAGTATTCTCTATTTAGCTAAGATCCTATCCGGATACCGATTTACCCCTTAATAACAAGACCGAAAACTCGGGTAGGAAAATTTGTGAAGTGTCCGATTTTTTGCTGAGATTAACCAAGAAACTATATTACTCGGCTAATCGCCCTAATTTCCTGCTCTGTGTTGTGCCAATGCTTTAGACTGTATATATTAGCGGATTGTAAGACTTGGACAACCAAATGAGCGTCATGAAAAAAACGTCCATCATATCCTAATCAATAACTTTTATCACGTAATAGCTCTAACCTTGCAGTCTTTTGCAGTTCATGCAAAATTAAACCGGAGATAAAGCTGCAAAGTTTCATTAAATAATTTTGCCTAGCTTAATCAATATCAGTTTTGCGGGAAGTCATCTTTTTAGACTTCTTGAATCTTTAATTAGTGTTAAATGTGAATCGGCTAGAATCATTTTTGAGTGAAATAGGCAAAGCAATAAAATTAAAGAATAGAACAAGGTTGATCGAACTCAACTTAATTTTGGAATATAACATCTTTACAGGATGTCCAGCTTCATGTTTCACAGCTTAAATCCCCAGATTTTTTGCAGAAAGGGATGACATTCAATAAACTTGTTTTATGTTAACTTATGAAATTTCGGAAGAAATTTCACAAACACATGTTTTCGAGGATTTATTTTCTATAAGTTTATAAAATTTCAAGTGTGCACGGTCGGCTAAGTCAAAAAATCATTTTTACTGATATATAGATTTTGCCGCAAAATACTCATGAATTTCCATCGAGTCCTAAAAGAATTCATAGATTTAAGGTACTTGTGCTAAAAATCGGAAAAAATCGTATAAGACGTAACCAAACAGCAAAATTCATAAAATAAGATGAATTTATGATAAAATTGCTTCCGTATGCCCTTCGTTTACATTCATTTAGATTAAAAATGACTTTCAGCGAAATCATGCTTTCGGGTAGCTATGAGAGCCTGGCTAATGAAACTTCGCAGGCTGATCTGCAGCCGAGAAGAACTCTTAAAGTTGAACGTCAAAAGTTCGTAGTTATAATGCAGACATGGCGAATGTTTTTTTTGCCTCACCTTGCATGCATATATGAAAAATGATTTTTTAAATATGTGAGCCATCTATTTTTGTTCTTTTTACCTCGTACAGCTTGCAACGTAGGATTTAGCCTTGTTTTTATGTCGCGCATATTCGCTCCGCTGAAAACAATTCATGCGACAGTCGCAAGTTGCGATAAAAACTAAGTTTTAATGCAGAATGATATCAGAGAGACTTCTAGTCACATGCGAGCGAGACGGGTAACCCACAAACCCCAAGAATTTGATTTTCGAAAAACATTGATTCGATGCGCAATGTTGACAATTGAGTTCTCCGCTCTACCAATATCCTTTTTTAGCTCTTGCTTCTTTCAAACATAATCGGAAGGCACTGCCTAGTATGTTTCTTCTACTTTTGTTATGCTTTATTATCACGATTTCCTTTTCCGTGTGAGCATTGGAGAACGTATTACGGTATTGCTCTTTCGAGTTTTGTAACGTATTATTAAATGTGATAAAAACAAAATTTTCATTCCAATGAATTCAGCTCTCTGTTTCGGCTTTGGAGCTGTAAGACATTCAATTTTGACAGTTAAACGGCTGACCACTCCAACGCCGATTGACAACGAAGTTGTTGGTATGCAACTTACAAATCGTTCTTAGAACTTCATTTAGCCTATTTTTAAATGTATTTTATTGTTATATTTTAATTTTATTTTTAATACTTAAGCCTAATTCAGAAGTAAAGTCGGCGACGTTGCCGATTTCTGTCGGCAATCCGACTTTCTATTTCTGAAGCGGTTTTCGTGATTATGCGCTGTGAACTTGTCTATTCCTAACAAATCTGCACGATTTCTGTCTTCCGTGTCACTTCAATCTCTAAAAAATTTTTGTCGATATGCTTGGTCGTGTATGTGTTCTTGTAAATTGACCTCCAATAATAGCAACCCGCATTAGATTTTGAAGTCTTTTAAAGTATTCTTCTTCGGGCTCTTCGGCGATTTTTTCGCTATCAAGTTTTTGGGCGTCGTATTGAAAACGTATTTTGAGATCATATTTTGTTTGACTCCGGTCATGAGCATCGTCAAAAATAAGAACAAAAGCGTGTTGTTGTGACCTGTTACCATTTTAACCCAAAAGGCATATTGTGAAAAAATTTTTGGGCGTATCCGAGTATGTACGTACATATCTAACTATTTTAGGTGAACCACTTGTTCGTTGCGAAGGACAGCACGTTGAACTAAAGTAAATCGTAGCACAACTTAGATTTGTTTGTTCAAGAATGTTTGCGCACATGGATTTTACGTCTTGAGACGCTAGAGTCAGCGTGGAGTGAAGAAATTGCGCCAAACACTTATCTCATCATCTGACAAATTCGTATCATGATAGTTTTCTTCAGATTCTCGATCGAAATGAATCAACAAAAACGAGCATAGAATTTTTAGCAGAAGCAGGAAACAAGCGGCTAAAATTTTTTTGATTGTGTTATTTGACAGTAAGAGAAGAAAACGTTCAGTAGATGCTTTCCCACATTCGCAAAATCAAAAGTCCTCATTTGTGTTTACTATCAAATTCGAGCTTCCGCTCGACTGGCATAGTCAAGATTATTCTACGCACGGTCGTGTTCCGCCAAACATTTGACGGAATCGTTCTAAAAGTAAATTCATTGCAATTTCACAATCCATGAAATTATATGAAGTTTTTGCATCCAGATTATTTAGTGAAAAACGCGCATGCACTTTATTCAGTTGTTCCCATACGTGGGCAGCAAGAAAATTCTGAAGGGGGAGTCCAAGATTTTTTTAAGGTCAAAAAATGGCCTTAAAAATGGTGGTATGGCGCGAAAAACACTATTTTTCGACGTTTCTCATCAAGCACTATCCATTGGCATCAAAAAATTGCGAAAAAAAACGAAAAATTTCCAAAAATTGAATTCTGGGGGGTATTTTGATTTCTGGGGGGTCTTTTGGTTTTTGGGGGTCCAGACCCCCAGACCCCCACGCCCATGTGTGGTTGTTCCGATTCAAAATATCAGTTTGCTGACATCTCTAGCTCAGTCCACGAGATAAGAATAAGCTGAAGTGAAAAGTCGGAACGGACAGAAGTTTGAAAGCTTCCGGAAACTCATTTTAAAACAATAGTTTAAAAATGATGATAATATACTTGTTTTTTCAAAGATTCGGTTTTGTCGAATTACTTTTTGACCATCAGTTCGTAGCTATAGATCGCGTTACATCAGCTCATTTAAATCTTTTAATCATCTGATTTATGATCGTTTGAATTATTATAATGGCTCATTCGCATTACTTCCGCTGTACAAATTCGGTTTATAGAACTGCATTCGTAATCTTCTAGACCGATTGCGTAAAATATTGATAAGCTTAGATGAAAAAGTTGTGAAATATGTGAGAAAGAAATAGAAACAAATTCAGGAACCGATTTCAATATATTCAGGCTGGACATCGCCAATATTAAAACATACCTATGCCCGATGAAAAAATTGTATACGCTGCCTATCATATATTTGTAGGCGAAAGCCCTCTAACATTATTTGTTAGTTTTACCGCTTTTACACTATCACCGTCTTTAGTTTCATCGGTTGTAAAATGATTATTTCATCTTTTCTTTCTTGTTTTTCAGCATCACGACTAGGCGAGTTTTTGAAGGTCACGTGTACGTGCGAGGGCATTACGGTGATCCAGGTGATTCAGTTTTGTTATTGTTACTTCAATCTTTTAAATAATTTCAATCCAACTCAATTTCGAGTGCTTTCCATTGTCTTGGTTCGTACTAAAAAATAGAGAACGGGGCCCGGTTCCGATATCTTTAGGCTTAGGCCGGGCTTAAAATTGACTTCAATGTTTAAACATACGCGACCAGGTTTAAGCCAGGCTTAAGCTAAGCCTAAGTCAGGCTTAGCTAAGCTTAAACCAAGTTTAGCTAGGCTTAAGCCAGGCTTAAGCTAGGCTTAAGCCTGGCCTGAGCCAGGCTCAAAATTGGCCACGTATGTTTAGACGTTGAAGTCAGGTTTAAGCCTGACTTCAACGTAAAGATGTTTAAACCGGGCCTATATTTTTAAACGCTGGCACCCAATTTCAGGTGCTCCCACATAATGGCTTTATATTTTGTAGGTTTTTTATGGTTTTTTTGACAGTTTCAGTCTGTTTTGCATTTAATTTGAGCTATATTTTTATACTTAATATCGCTTGTTTCCACCTAATCGGCCGATGCTTGGCACCTATTTGGCTTATTTTTTGCACCTAAAAATTCGGTCTCTAGTAATAAGTGGTACATGGGTCGCATCGCAAAACAGTAAGCTCAACCTAAAAAATGATCGAAAGTAATCATTATTATGGTTATCCGAATAATAAGCGCTTTCGATTTTTTCTTTATGCCTATTATTTTCATTGCAATTCCGTCTTTTATGGGTACTTCTTTATTTAGATTGCCGAATAGACGCGACGAATTCATTAGTCACAAGGTTCAAAGTTCAATTTAACACGTGTGGTGCCATCCGCAAACGAGTGGTAAGCTAACATTTGCAGTATAGAAATTCTAGAGGATCAGGAGCCCCCACGGTTTTTCTAAAGCGTCACTATAGGACGACTTATCGTTTGATTATTATCAATACCGTTTTATGATTATTTTAGCCGTTTGATATTTCAGGTTCGCGTCAATTTTTTGACGTTTCCAACGATGTTATCCCTTCTAAAAAAGATAAAACGACAACATTTTGAAACAATGTGACGAAACTGAATCAAATATATTGTAAGAAAAGCGATTCGTGTGAAGGCCAAAAAACGTTTTTGACAGTATTTGGAAAATTGATGAATATGATTTAGTTTTATTATTTAGTTTCATTTAATTTTATTATCAAACTATTGTTTTTAATGCTTAAGCTGGAGATATCCGAGGGGTCAGCTAGCAGCATGCGCAAAAAACAGGAAAATTCTGTAGGGTCAGGATGTGTAAAATTGCTAAAAGTGTTGCTAAAAATAGAATTCGGGGTATACGTTAATCTGGGGCTTCAACTTAATCCCCTTAAACCTCCCTTCCCCACGCACATGTGTGGTCAGCAGAATTTCTCAATCCCTTTCTGAGTAACTAGGTATGACTAAATTGGTAATTTGAATTATATAGCATTCGATATTTTTATTGAACAACACCAGTCGAGGCATCCACGATTTAATTTCCAAGATCTTATCAGGTCAATCCAATTGGGGTCTATACGACGACCTTCGTGATTGTTTCGTTTCACCCAATGTTCGTCACCAAAACTGATAGGGCTTATTCGGTTCAATGCTTCTATACTACTGTTGAAAAGACTGTGTCTACGGGCTTGAAAGTCAGGTAAAATTAGGAAAGATATTCTTTGTTATGAGCGATCATTTCTTGGAATTCACAATTCGCGTACACCATTCTGTGTCCCCTTCCTCTAGAAAATTAGAAAAAACACTCACTTGGTCTACACTGAGTGAATTTAATTTGGAAATTTGGAATTTCTGTGTCAACCTAACTATTTTCCTATTTCGCGTCATTAAATATGCATGTTTGTGCTCTGCAGACATCACGAAGCTAGCTTTGACGGATTAAGCATCAACGACGTTGCCCACGAATCTCCTTTAGGCGTCGTCGATGAGTAAGGCTTGCTGAACATGCCACATGTTTGTTTAAGATTAGTTCATTCTCAACTGAAGTCTCCACCAAAAAAATCAGATTTTTAGTGAAATTTTCATTTATTTGAAATTCTTTCTACAGCTTTACCCTCAACCAATAAAATATAAAAAAACTTTCAAAATTCCAGAAAAAATATATCTTTCCATTTGGGGTATAGAAAGTTCGCTTTATCAAAAAATCCAAAGGTGATATTCGTTGGAAAATAAAAAGTATATACAGGCGTTCATTTATTATTGATCGAAGCTGTAGACGAATTTTATTCTGGCTATTTTATGAATGCTAAAAAATTTAAATGCAAAATGCGTTCAGAAAGACTCGATTACTTTAGCATACATGGGTAGCGAACGAGGTACTCGTATGGAGTCTGGTAGGACAAAATCGTAAAAAGTGTCAAAAAGTTCATTCTGGGAGTCTAAGATACCCATATGCGATATGTACAAGTTTGCTAGCACTGATCCGTTCAACGTTCGGCGTGTGAAAGTTTTTGCTTGTTCATATCGCACTTGCCCACGTTTGAAAAATGGGTCACTTACGGATGGAAATGCAACTGGCGTGTTACGCAAACTTGGAAATGTAAAGCAAAGGCCAATCATTGTTTCTTCAAAGTCGTTGATTATAATTAGGTAATTCTTGGATAATGAATCTGGGTTTAATAAAAATCCTGCTTCATTTTCTTGTAATAAGAAATGAAGTAAATAAAAAGGGAGGTGAATTCGATTGGGAAATGACTCATCACATTTTACATAAATCAGGAGACACGGGCCTCGTCTGATTACGCAGAATGTGCCTTTGCCCGAGTGCCGGTACGATGTACTTGAGGCCGAAGGACGCGGAGTGAGGTCTGTGCGATATGCCGTAGTCGGTCAGCCAGTTTATCACCAATGGACGTGCCAAAGCGATTTGGGTTGGTTTAGACTCGCGATTTCGAATCTTGCGCCTTCAAATATTTTAAAATGAATAAATCATTTATTGCAGTTTTAGCGCTTTCTATAAGCCTGAGTTTTATTTTTTCAGGCGCTTCTTGAAAGGTTTAAAAAATAATGGATTAAACAAGCTCTCTTTTTCTGTAATCTAGTAGAACAATATGCGTTATAGCTTATATCTCTTTTACGTCGCTTTTAGAACAATTAAAGAAAAGTTCGTGAATTTTAAGCAAACGGACGAATGTCGATTAAAAAATTGGCGTATATTCTGAAGTATGTTATCTCGACGGGGAGTACCATACGTGGGCAGCAAGGAAATTCTTGGGGGATGCAAGATTTGTCAAAGGTCAAAAAATGGCCTTAAAAGTGGTGGTATGGCGGAAAACACCATTTTTCGACCTTTCTTATTTCTCATCAACGTTTCTCATTCTCATTTTCTCATCTATTGGCATCAAAGAATTGCGAAAAAGACGGAAAAATTTTTAAAAATTGAATTCTGGGGGTATTTTGGTTTCTCGGGGATGGGGGGTGCATACTCCCAAATCCTCCACGCCCAGTTGTCGTGAGTACGTACTTCGAGATGAGCAAAAAATAATGGTGTGAGCTATTCTCGGTGAAGCGCATATTTGAAAGAGAAATAATTTCGAAGAATATATAAAATTTCGCTTCATAGTTTAATCATTCTCGTTTAAATGCAATATGATTTCTCAACGTTGTATCCAAGCTCGACCCCGTCGACGCATCTTTCGAGTTGTTTAATACACCAGTGCATTGCAAATTGGGCTGTTCTAAAGACAAAATTTATTCAAAAACAATAAATTCGACCATTTCGGACTTTTAGCTCAAAAGTGTGTTAAAATCTATTCTATTTTCGTTTCAAAAATTTCCAATTTTTTTGGTTTTGTGATTCTTGTAAAAACCTCTCGCGCGCGTCGAGTGTGCGTACTTTTAACATTTTGAACGAACTGACATCCTTCGCATTTTTGCAGCGAGAAATTTTTGCATGACTGTGCATAGCTGCGTGGCCGACGATGGCGATGGAAACACGTTTCCGCTACTAGATAAAATCGGGTGAGAATTTTTTGATTCGAGTAACAGCATCAATCAAAAGTAACAAACTTCGGATTTTTCTGATGAAGAATTTTCTCATTTCATATTGTTACATTTGTCGTCCGAATCAAACGGATTACATTCCTCCGAAAATAACTTAGACATTAGACAAAAGCTATTTTTGCAAAATCAAATCGGTACTTTCAAACGCATAGCTACATTTATCAGCTTAAAACTCTAAAAATTAATCTAAGAAAATAAATATAATCCTATCGACTTTTTCGAATAATTATTATCAATATAATTCAGGTGCGCTCGAGATCCCTATTTAATGAGCAATTTGAGGTATACGGGAGATCTCACTGGCGGCATAGAGAGCCACGTTTTCAAGTACGCTGATAGGCCAACATTGTTTTTCCAGTGTCAGATTCGAATTTTTGTTAAGGAAAATGGGCGCTGCGAGGTAAACGTGTAAAAAGTTAATCTATTCGCGTATGGACTTTAAAAGGCAAAAATACTCACGAAATTGATTTTCTTACCAGATAGATATATAAAAAAAGCAAAATGCTTTACGTCTTTCCGCTTATTTCCTCTACCATAGCGTAGTTCCGAGTTCAGTCG
This sequence comes from Mermis nigrescens, assembly GCA_036768485.1. NCBI lineage: Eukaryota > Metazoa > Nematoda > Enoplea > Mermithida > Mermithidae > Mermis > Mermis nigrescens. The sequence continues at coordinate 1,155,993 of JAVLUZ010000191.1, forward strand.
CCAACAAAACAAATCAGATTTCAAGCATTATTGCGCCAATTACCTCAAAATCACTTTTAAGGACAATTTCAAAAGATTCTTATTCATTTCTGATTAATTTTATGTTTTTCCCCAAGATTTTCTATTTTGCCTCCTTGAAAATGAAAATTTTCAGTTCCCTATCCAAATGTGCGTCTGTGGGTCTGTTTCGTATGTAAATGGCCTCGAGCTTATACCCCAGACCGGCCATGCCGTGCATCTACTCGAGGACGTTATATTTCGGCGGAATAAATAATACAAATAGCTCCAAATCGAACTAGCAACTTTTCATCATTTTATGCTGGTTGCTGACAAATCAGTAAAATTGTGTCATATGTTGTTTATCATTAGAGATTATCTATTGGAAAGAAGATAAAATCTCTTATTCCTATGTCGTATTTTCCAAAATTTTATAGCCACTAAAACGATCAATGAGTCGCTTCATACGACTACGCAGAGACATTGGGAAAAAGTGAACAATACTTCAGATTAATCAGCAATATTTGTTTGGTTGTATATTTGTTGTTTGCCCACGAAAAGTACCAAAACCTCCGATCCTCTCAATTTTATTTATTTTTCCTTATTGCGTCAAGAAGTATATAACTCAATGCAAAAATAGCGGACAGTAATCTGATTTTATTAGCCGGTTTTTTTATTAGTTCGCCGAAAACGCGAGAAATCAACAAAACAAAATTTGATTTTTTCTTAAAACGGATGCCCAACTTTATTGAAATTGCGAGGCTTCGGGTTATCTTAGTAATGCATGCGCCAATTATCATGTTTAACTACTGTATAAATTCGGTATTTGACACCTCTTTTCGCGCAACTCTCATTCATCATTATCAGCCTTGATTTCACTGATACGGTAAAAAAACTCATGATAAATGTACGTATGGCGGACCTTGCTCGAACGAAGACGATAAAAAATAGTTATAAATTTAGCGAAAATGGTCATCTTATCCTAGCTCCACAGGGCTATTGATGTTTTGGCATCAAATGAACGAATGTTCCTGGATTTTCTGGATTTTCGCTGAAAAAATCGGATGCACTTGTGAAATGATCGCTAAACGGAGTAAAAAGCGTCTTATTCGATGCACATATGACTGTTTTATAGCTAAATTTTTATCAACATATTATTTTTATTACCAGCTTATTGCAGATGCTTTCTGTTTGCATTTATAAAATACCTTAATGTCCCGCAAAAACATATTTATACAACATTAAAGTAGTTTTATATGTTTTAAATTGTCAATAAGTTCTTCGGAAATTAGGGACTCAATAAATTCATTCCGGTCTTTTTTACGCGCAAATACGAATACCATAGCTGATCGATAAAAACATTTTTCTGTAGCATGAAATTTTACGCCAATTTCGTGTTCCAATATTCCGCTGTGAAAATCATTACGGCCATCGTTTGTTGATTAGGTATGCTACGATCTGCCTACCACTGCCTCGCAACTCAATTTTGTGCTTGTTTTTAATATTTAATTTTAACTGAAAATTTTCCCGTAAATATTCTTCATAATTGTATTTCTGTATTAAGCGGTCTTCGGACAAATGCCCAACTTTGATTGCAAGGCGAAAAATTCGACAAATGACGTCGTACGGTGATAAATCAGTTTCACATGATGTTGACGTAGTTTCCGATCTCATTACTGTTCTTGGTCTCGGGAGCGATAAAGGTGATCACTTAAAAATATTTTAATTAAATATACTTTCAATTCTACGTTTGTAAGGTATTATGTATACATTGCGTTTGCCACGCAAGTTGCTTTTCGAACCTCCGCCTTATTTCAACAAATTTATAATATTACGCTTAATTAAGTTATACCGATTAAATTTTTACTATGGTAAATATTATTATTAATGTTGTTTTTATTTATTAATATTATTATTCCACTCTTATTATTAATATTTTTATTATCACTGTATTATTATTATTATTATTATTATTATTATTATTATTATTATTATTATTATTATTATTATTATTAATATTTTTATTAATTATTATTATTATCATTATTATTGTTATTATTCTGATTATTATTAAAATTAGTTCTCATCGTTATGAATACAACTAATGTATACAATAGTCCATGTATCTATTCCCTATTTTGTTGTTCTACAGCTGGAACAACTTTCGTCATAGATTATATAAATTTTTTGGCAGAATATAAAAAACAGGACTTATTCTACAAAGTTTTACATCGTCAAATTTCAAATTCCAAGTAATACATACGTGATCACTATTTTGTTAAAAAAACCTCGAGATATGTTAAATATAACTTTCTTAAAAGTGTGAATAATTAGATTTTTCAATTCCCAAATGTTCAAGGCCTCTTTGTACTCTTCGGAATAAATAAACCCCTGAGAGAAAATCGCAAGGCGTCAAGTCGGAAGAAAGTGGAGGCTAAGATGGACGTGGAATGAATCGTTTTTCATGCTGCCTTTCCATTCTCCCGACTTGACGATGGCCAACTTTTCTTACGAAGCCTCTATTGAATCCAAGTGTACAAAATGCAACTTTTGAACATTCCGAAATCGAAAATTCTCATTGTTCGCTCTTTCAATGTGGTCACAGTCAAAATGCTATATTCCGACAAAGTTTTATTTTCTGTTAACGAAAATTTTTTAGCTATGGAAAATCAAAATAGGAATAGATACGTGGCCCATCCTGTATTTTTTTATTATTATTATTTTATTCTATTACTAATACTGTTATTACTTTCATTGCGTTTCATTATTATTAGTATAATAATAATTAAGGCCGCATTTAGGGGGCAGGGCGGTCGCCCTCCCCTTAGCCGAAAAAAATATTTTGATATGTAAGGTAATGCAAGGAAAGATGAAAAAATTGCGTCGTTTTTATAAAATCTTCAAAATTTAGGCGCTTCGTGTCATGCGAAGTACGAGTTTTTTTCCTTTTTTTCTTCGTGTCATGCGAAGTACCAAAAAACGGCAAGTTTTACAGCCTAAAAAAAGAAAAGAAAATATTTTCCATCAAATTAGCTACCCCAATAAGGTCTCCAAGATAAAAGAAATTCGTCTTTGGTCCGACCTCTTGGGCGAATCCAGGACGTGGGCCCAATGATGGTCATAATGAACTGCCAACATTTACACAATGTTTTATTGCTGTAATGGAATCATTCTGATCAGCTATATTTTCATTCTTTATTTTCGTAAGTCCTAGTTGTTCCCCACGAGAAGTTTGAAAATAGATCCGATGGTGTCGCTGGAACCATGTCTACCGGAGAGGGCCAAATATGCGTACGTTATGTGGTCTTTTTTGCCTTTTACAGTGTTTTTGTTGTCATATTGTTAGGCTTTGGAATTTCGATATTCGTTGTTGTATCAAGATATCGATCATCTAAAACATAAAATTCCCTCGTATACATACTTTATTGGCCTTTTATCGAAAATAAACAAATGTTCGGACGAGGACCGACCGATAGATTTCGTATTAAAACCACTTAACTGATCACACCGCTAGAGTACGATTCCTGCGCATTCGTGCGAATTGGGATTAATGCACAAAGAAAATGACAGTTCGCTTGATTAAGTAGGTACTTAGGTAAAAGTCATGCAAAATAGGAAAACTTATACTCTTCAGGGTTGTTTATAAAAGTATGAGGTCAAGACCAGGGGCGGATCCAGGACTTCCCCAAGGGAGGGGCGGAACCCCTGACTTGGGCGGAAAAATTAGCCGTTTTAACCCGAAAATCGCTCAAAAATCCTTAATTTTGCGCACTATTTGGGCCAATGGGGGGAAGGCGACCCCCCTAATCTGCCCCTGTTCAAGACAGGGTTATTTATGAAACTATGAGGTCTAGACAAAAAATAATGTGCTTTAATTGTCACAGAGTCTCAAAAAACTGGTCACAAAAATAAAACTCACGTCACATAGTGTTACAATAAAGGAAACTGAAGAGCAATTTAGGCAACAATTTCGTGAAATGGCCTGTCTTGGTGCTCCAATTTCCATTTTTCGCCTTGACCAGATAATTTCATAAACAATCCTGAAAATTATATACACGGGCGATCAGTTTCTAAATAGGGTGACATACTACACCAATACCGTGTGATTCTTTTCGGCATGTATGCAGGTACCTACATTGGTGGCATACCTGGGCATAGGGGGTTTGGAGGATATGCACCCCCCAGAAGCCAAAATACCCCACACAGAATTCAATTTACAAAATTTTTTTTGTTTTTTTGCAATTTTTTGATTCCAATGGATAATAATAGATGAGAAACGTTGAAACATTGTGTTTTTCGCCATACCACCATTTTCAAGGCCATTTTTTGGCCTTTGAAAAATTCTTGCACCCTTTTGTGTTGCCCACGTATGATTGGTGGTGCGATGAGCCGGTAGTCTATACCGATTATATGACCGTTTTTCGATAGGTCTAAAGTGCTGGTGGTTATGACATGTGTGCTTCAACACTCCCACCGTCTAAACGCTCCAAATGTCTTTACACTCCCACCGAAATTCTCATTATTCTCACTATCATCATATATATATATATATATATATATATATATATATATATATATATATATATATATATGTGTGTGTACGTTAGTCGATTTAAAATTAACCTTTTACCCGTCCCTGAGCATATAATAAGCTCTTACTCATCGGGTTTTAGATCACTAAAACTTAAAGAATGCGGATGACACGCGATAACAATGTATTTGACCGGTGTTTAACGGTAGTAATTAACTCATCTCGAACGCTTCATATTAAGCACGCATTAATTCCAATTAGAGGGTGCCGTTTATTAATTTCTTTACCCGGAAGGTGCACCGTCGAAGAAGGCGCTGCTTACTAGAATAAATATGCAGGTACGGTATTTTTGATACAAATAAATTTAAATAAGCTGAATCCCCCAAGATCCCGCTCGAAGCCCAATCCCGTAACAAATCGATAGACCCGCAGGTAGCAATTAATAGAGCGAATCGCCCATGTACTGTAAACTTTCGCAATTCAATGGAGTCATCGAATAAATCGTCAACATAATAAATCATTTGAAATAAAATCAGCAGCCTAATTTTTTTAAGTAAAATATCGAACTTGTTTTTTTCGACTCAACAATATCGTGTGAAGAGACTACATCTTATTCATGCTTTCCAACGTACATTTAACCTTTCGACGTGTTCCTGTTCGAATATAATCCAAACATGTTTTGTACCATAGAACGGATAGATTGGTACGTTTCTTTTCATTTGATTTCTTCATTTTTCGCAAAATGTTCGTCAACATGGAGCTACTACTATTTTCACCAAAAAATTGCAATCTTTTGTACAAATTATTTAGGATTTGTTTCCCAGAAAAACAAACCCTGTCCTAAAGCACTCACGAATAAATTTGAAATACTGTAAAACAAATTTTTCTGCGCAATGATTAAGGTGCTGACGCTTTTGATCGCTCCGCGCATGATTATCAGTTATGGGACAGTTGAAGACAACGCAGTCGTGGGTAGACATAGCCTACTTATTAATTGTTTATTTGTAGGTAACTACCGTATTTAGAAATACAATCGATCAGTCAAGTTATGTACTTAGTATAGGAAGTCGAGTTAAGCTTTATTTGAAAAAATTTCCTATTACGCCCTCATTTTCAGCGATTGTGTCTCAACAGCCCCACCAGTCCCAACAGCCCCACCAATAATCCCAACAGCCCCACCAATCCCAAGAGCCCCACCAATCCCAACAATCCCACCGTCCCAAAAGCCCCACCGTCTTAACAGCCCACCAATAATCCCTACAGCTCCACTAGTCCTTAGAGCCCCACCAATCCCAGCAGTTCCACCGTTCAAGCAGTCCTACCGTTCCAACAGTCGCACTGTCCCAACCACACATAAGCGTGGGATAGTTTAACCCCCCAACCCGAATTTCTAGAAATCACCCAAATTATCCCTGAATTCTATTTTTATGCACATTTTTCGGTCACTTTACCCCAACAGACCCACAGAATTTGTTCGCTGCCAATGTTGGTTCCATCTGCCCACTGCAGAGAACGACCGGTCTGGAGAAGGAGTTTTGAGCCAAAAATGACCTCAAAACTGATATGAATGTTAAAATAATATAAAAACTACGCTAATCCACATTTTCTGGCTATTTTGAAGCAGATTAGCGTGAAAGTTTTGATTTTTATTTAATTTCAACACTTATGTTTTCTTTTTTCACTAGAACATTTTTCATTTTTTTCTAGCAGTCTAGACTAGACCATAATGAGCAGGGATCTAATGTTGCGAGATGACTCGAATGAGGCAAAATCCCGGATTGCGCAAAAACGCCGAAGCTTCAATTCTGGCGGGTCTACCAGTTTATCAGGTAGAGTTATTCTGAAAATGTAAACCTGCACGCTCGTGTATGGTCTTGATGAATTATACGAAATCGACAAATAGTCAGAAAAATCTTTCATAAAAAATTAATATTGTCTGATTTCATTATATAAAATAACATGTACTTGGAATAATACTTAAAAAATATGTGAAAATGTTGAATAACACATGGCACATGCATAAGTAAATCGTTTTTTATTTTATGTAATCGCCATGTAAAACTGTCTCGTATAATAGCGATTGCAGTAATGGTGAGGCTGCTGGGATTACTGGTGGGGCTGTCGGGACGGTGGGGCTGTTGGAACGGTGGGGCTGTTGGGATTGGTGGGGCTGTTGGGATTGGTGGGGCTGTTGGGATTGGTGGGGCTGTTGGGATTATTGGTTGGGCTGTTGGGACGGTGGAACTGTTGGGACGGGTGGAGCTGTTGGAATTTTTGGTGGGTTTTGTTGGGACGGTGGAGTTGTTGAGACGGTGGGGCTGTTGGGACTGGTGGGACTGTTGAGACATCACCAATTCAGAAGCTAAAAATATGACAAGAAATATATCATATAAAGATCAGCCGTCCGCGTGACACAAAACACCGCCGTGAAACTTTGACTTTGCGCCACGTTCAAAGAATAAGTAGTACCTACATTTAGCAGACACTAAGCAAAAATCATTCGATAAATAATGATGAGGAATATTTATCTCTTTTGATCCGTCTTTTTGATCCATATTGCAGCTAGAATCAAACGACAAAATGTCCCTTACGACTTTTCAAGAGGATTTGGCGGACCTTGGGCTAGTTTATATAAAGTGGGAATCGCCGCTGTTCCAGAAGTACGAAATTACACGAGGTATTTCCGAATGGTAAGAAATGCGCTCGTTTTTTTATAATTTCTAATTGAATTTGTGAAGAACCGATAGAACGCGAGAGTTCAAAGCATATTCAACAAAATTCATGAAAATTAAGCTAAAATTAATCTAGAAATCAAAGTAGAAAACAGTCTGCATATAAGTATACGTACATATCAAATTTTTTTCACAAACACTTTTCTCGAGTAAATGCATCCATGTGCTTATCTTAAGGAGGGAGCCGTGAGGGTTTTAGCGGTCCTTCGCTAGCTTCCGTTTAGCCATTCTTAAAAGTTCTCAATATTGCAGATGAAAACTAAGCCACTTTTAGAAGCAAAGTAAGTAATATAATTGCATCCGGAGATTGTAATCGCAGATGGAATAAAATTTAACTAGCAAAGAAAAGCGTTCCGTCCGAACGAAGATAAAGGACGAATATACTTGGAAATACGTTTCCTTAGCGACATATAAGGAGGGGACTAGGGAAAAGTCACCTAGCCTGCGAATTTTGTAGGAATAAGCTAAAAATTGGACTTTCGCTATAAAAACGCAAAAAATCGAAGTATATTCTGTGGCCTCTGAAAAAACGTGCCTTTTACAAAACATTGTTAACTTGCTGAAAAAAGAGATAATGAAGAAACTTTATTCATAACCGATTAATTTTCTTTTCAATATCAAATTTCTCAGACCAATATTTAGTTAATCGTCAAAGAATTGAGAAATGAATTATGACAAGCACACCGTGTTGTGAATTGCAGCCCGATAGCAATGCTAGCCAGTTAGCGTGAATTTGCACATTATGTCGTTTTTAATCAATGATTGCTTTTTCTGAAGGAATATGCTAATCATATTATTTATTTCTACAACGGACTTGCAAACGGACTAGAGACTAAAAAAATAAAAAACAAAAGATTTAATTACAAATTTTTTTACTACAAACAGACTCTAGAGCCCAGAACGAAATAATGAGAAATTTTATTGGGAAAATGAGGCAAAACGAAGGCCAAAAATGGATGGAAATTGTAAATTTTATCCAAAAATTCTTTAGATTGACCAGAAACTACATACATATGTGATATTGTATGTTTTACGCTATTTTAACGCTTATATCAGTTTTTGATGTCGTTTTGACCCGATAAAAGCTCAATTTTAGACCCCTTCCGGATACGCTGACTCCCCTCGCCCCAGATCGGCCATGCTGTACATCCATGGTAGCAAGCAGGCATGCACGTGAGAGGGGGTTCGGGGTGCTGACCCTCCTAGAATGGATGGACGGAAAATTTTTTCGGGAAAATGAAGCAAAATAAAGGCCAAAAATGGATGAAAATTAAAAATTTTTCTATAAAAATGCTTGAAAAGGACCAGAAACTGTGGAATAAACTGCGGAATAACCTATTTTTTAGCCCATTCAAGCATGTATACCAGTTTTTAAGCTCATTTTAGCTCTAAAAGCTAAGTTTTTGACTCCCCCAGAATAGCTGACTCCCACTCCCAGATCGGCCATGCTGTGCACCTATGGTAGCAAGTCCCTCCTGCGGCCGCAGAATGCACTTCGTTTTTTGGCGCTTTTTAGGGGAAGTCCAATTTTTCGCAGATTCTTACAACTTTCACAGCACTGTTTTTTATTTTTGTATGGGACAAAGATTTTGAGGCTTGTACAAAGATTTCGGAGTTATGTTTTTACCATTTTTGTACACTAATTATAGGCAATTTTCGGTCGATTTTCGATTGTACAAAAAGTCGAAGTTTTTGTGCGAAAAAAGAAAACGCTGTTTCACAGGTATAGGTGACTTTCCCCGGTTCCCTTCTTTTATGTCCTTAATGATGCGTAATTCCAAGTATATTCGTCCTTTTTTTGTACCATTTTAGCATTTTTCTTCGCTAGTCCGTACTTTAAATAATCAAGATTCAAGTAAATCAGTCAGTAAACTTACACGGTGACATGCTATTTTTCTAACTCTATACAACGAGTTCACATTTACTTTTTATTTCAGCATTTCTGTGTTTTTTTGTCATTTCACAAAGAATTACTGCAGTGCGGCCTAGCTAAGAGTCTGGTATGTATTTATAAATGTGAATACTGTGCAGCCCAGGTAGTGATCGATCGTTGCAGCTTACGTATATGTGTAGCACGTGGTAGCAGTATGAAGGTTAAAACCAAAAACAACTTTCCATCGAGTCCCGGAGCTGCAGCCACATTGACATGCCAAAATAATGACAGTAGTCCAAGAACATGGGAAACAAGATTGTTCTGAATATCAGCATTATCTTTTAAACAAGACAACCCTTTCTTATGGGTCGTCCGATAAATCGGATGCAACTTTGTACAGATGCTATTCTGCCAATTTTGATCCAGTCTAAACGAGCCATAATGCATTTAAAAGAACTTTTCTTCATCTACGAAAAACATTTTTATCAATTTAAAAATCTGCAAACGATTGCAATCTAAGTGTAGTTTTAGAACATCTTACTATTCAGTCTGGACTTGATATGTTTTTGGAAATTTGTTCTTTTATCCTTATGATATGAAATTTTTTTGAAATGTTGTCCTCTAACGTTTGTATAAATTGCAAAAAACCGCATTGGGCCGAGTGTTCTCATTCTTTAGGTATTGAATCTCAAGAATAAGATCCGAAATATCGGATGGTTTTTTATTTCGATTTTTTTTATTTCTCACCCCCGTCCTCCAGGACTTAGCGAGAGTTTAAAAAAATCGTAATCATCTTTCATCAGCTTGATTATCCAGACCCAATTTCATTGCACTAGCTTGATTTTTAAAAGGCGTCTAATAAAAGTAAAATGACAGGAGGCGTACGGCAGCGAAAAACGATGTAGAAAAATTCAGACACTTACTATATGAGACATCCGAAAAATCGGATATGTTTTTCTCACTTCCATAGCTCGGTGAGAGTTGGGAAAATCAAGTATCTATTAATCATCAATTCGATCATCCTGGCCAAAGTTCATTGTGCTGGCATCACTTTTTAATTAATAGGCCCTTAATAAAGGCTTAAACAGATCAAACGTTTTCAAGTGTAAACTTTAGGCCACCACTGATTGTAAAGAAACCTTACACTCACATTCGTAATCCTGACTTTTCGGACAAGATTTTTAAAAAAATTAAGTTTCTGCAATGCTCTGAAACTAAAGTTAATTGCCAGTGTAAACTTTAGAAAACTAATTGATGTAAAAAGTTTTACACTTAGATTTGTAATCATGACGTTACGGAGGACATTTACAAAACCTTCCGCAACGCTCTGTGACTAACAACTCCTGGTTATAAAGAAAACATATGTACAGTTAGATTCGTACTCCTAAAGGTACGGAGAATATTTTAAAGAAAATTTAGTTTTGCAACGCTCTGGGAGTAAAATAAATTTTTAGTGTTAACTTTACACCTCTGCAATAACTCAATAGTGTAAGCTTTTTACAACAACTGGGTGCAGAGGAAACTAACAGCCAGATTCGTAATTCTAACATTAAGGAGAACATTTTGAAAAAATCACATTTTGTATTGCAACGCTCTGGAAGTAAAACTATTTTTGTTGTAAACCTGTATACCTCTACAATAACTCAATATTTGGTGTAATTAAAGGGGCCTATGTGCATGTGTGATCCTCGATGCTTAGTATACATTTATAATTAGGCCCAACTCATATCGGGAGAAGCTGACAGACAAAAGCCTGTTAAAAACGTCTCTTTTAACCCCAAAGTTAAAACTTTACACTTTCAAAACTAAGTCAATTTTGTGTGTAAAGAAACGCGACCAAGTGTGATGCATAAACACTGACATGTACCTTAATTTCAGAATAGTTCGCACTATCCGATTTGTAAGCAGAGTAATTATTAGACAAACAAACTGTCAAAAACATGTTTTTTTACCCCAGAGTTTAAACATTACATCACTAGAAGTAACTCTGTAGCAAGTTTGAAGGAAACGTGATCAAGTGCGATGTGTCTTGATACGTATTTTGTTTTTATAATACTTCGCATGTCCCAATTTATAACCGGAGCGGTTGACAAACTATAAGAACGTAAAAACGTCTTCTTTCGTCCATCAGCAGAGTGTAAACTTTAAACTGCCATAACTAACTCATGACAAGACAAAACAAGACAAGAAAGATGTATTGCCCAGAAGTAATAGACGAAATAGGTAAAACACGAATACATGATAAAGTGGTGACTGAACAAAAGGACATTCACATCATGAAGTGATACTAGGTATGCCCGGGATATGGATAACTCGTCCCCATATTTTGCCGCCACACAAGTCGCCTTCCCCGTACAACTCGCCCCCAGGGATATGGATAACTCGCCCCCTATATTTCGATCCCATACAATCCCCCTTCAAGTCGCTCCACACACATCTAGCCCCCAGTGATACGGAGCACTCGCCCCCACACAACCCCCCTACAACTCGCCCCCGACTACAACTCGTCCCACACAACTCGCCCCTACACCACTCAACCCCCCCAGCAGACAAAATCGGACGAAAATTGAAAACTTTCTTCATCATGTGCTTCAAATTGACCAGAAGCATTGTAATAATGTAGCTTAACCCTCCGTTTACCATCATGTTTTTGCAGTCGACAGTCGAAGTGCACCATCATGGCATAAACTCCAGTGTCATATTAAGCTATGCCTTCTTAACATTTTCTGACAGCAATTACTTTCATTTAGTGCAATTTTTTATGCTTTTTCTGAATATGTATGTTATATTCTGTGAAAATTATTTTTGAAAGAGGTTTAATTAAAAAACTATCACAATGAATAAGAATAGGCACCTGTTGGACATTATGCAAAACAAGAGAAAGTAGATTCTGAATAATAAATTCAGAAATCTACTTTTTCTTGTTTATTGTTTTAAAATCTACTTTTTTCTTATTAGAACCTTATTTTCCCATCTTGAGTTTTTGTGATATCACTGTAAATAGGCCAAAAATGCCTATTTCTTACTACTCTTTAACTCTTCTCCGAGCTAAACCATTGAAAACGATGTAACTGAAGCCAAAACGAGGCTAGACAAAGTTTTGGACACATGGATAAGGTAGAACAGAAAAAAATACCACGAAAGTGAATCATTATGCCTCCGGCATAGGACATGGTAAGCGGAGGGTTAAACGCTATTTTCACGCTTACATCAGTTTTTGAGGTAATTCTGGCTTATAAGCTCAATTTTTGACTGTCCCCTAACCGGCTGACCCCCTCCCACTCTTCGAGATGGGCCGTGCTTTTCGGCGCTTAGCACAGTTTATATATGTTTTGACTATATTTTGTCCAATGCTCGATTTTTTCCGAATTTTTTCGAAATTATTTTTCTGTGTTTTTGACGTGTACCCATCGTTTTTTGGCCTAAAGTAGGCACTATTTAAAGATTGTTTCGGTCTGACCCCCAGAATTTCCATCCTGTACAGGTAGGGTTGTGGGAGCAAGCAAGCATTCGATTAGCTTTATAACTTGGCATTGACAATCACGAAAAATGTCAACAAGTTTAACTTTGCGGACCAAAAAACTGACTTAAGACAATTCATAGCTTGCTTAACTTCTTGCCTACTTAAGTCAGAACTTAAGTATTTAAAGTCCCAACTTAACTTTGTTGAAATCGGCTTATTCTTAAGTTCGAGGTCTGAACTAAAAATTCTTATTGAAACTGATAAGTTCAGACTTAAGTCGTAAGTTCGAACTTAAGTCTGATTTCAGACTTTAGTCGCTTTATTGCAACCGGCCCCTGGTTAATGCAATATGCAGTCCATTGAGACATCAGCTTGAATTTATAACTGTTTTGACTATAATTCCTTCTTGTAAAAAAATCTATTTAGGTGTACTTTCAATTTTTCAAATTCTAGTTCAACAGAAAATGTTTTTACAGCTTGGTGAAAACTGCACGGCTGACGACCAATGTTGGTCCGCTAACTCCTACTGCAAATCCCCACAAAATGTGTGCGCGTGTGAACCAGGATTTTTGGCTACCAAAGATGGACTTTGCGATGGATTTTTTATTGGAAACGGTAGGAATAGCCATGAAAAGAAACACACTTAAGATGATTTCTTTTGACATGAGAGATGCTCGCCATACTCATTATTTCGAACCCATGCTTATTTTTTACTGTTTTATTATCTAATGAAGTCACAACATGTTCTTGAAATTTTGCATAGACAGAAACCGAATTCGGTGTGTCCGAAAATTAGTAAATATAAAAAGAGCCGAAAGATTTATAGTAGGGGCAAAAAATACCATTATTTGACGTTTCTCATCAAGCTCAATTCAATGGCATCAAAAAATCGCGATAAAAGGTGGGAACATCTGTAAATATGATTATGGAGTCTGCTCATTGTGATATCCAACATAGGATATGGATCATACGAGGCATGCGGCTTCGAAAGTTTTATTGACCCTGCCTGAATTCAGCGGATTCTCGCAAGGTCTTTCATATCATTCCTTTACCCATTTTTTAAGATTGATTCATTTTGAATTATTTATGACACTGTGTATATAAAATGAAGAAAAGGGTGAGAAAATGACGTGTCTGATCAGAATGTCAAATCATTAACTTTCAGATTCTCATCAGAATTCTCCTTAATTACAAATAAAAGAAAAAATTCTCCCTTTTTCTACTTAATGAAAGAAAAGAATAGACTATAGTTAAACTAAGCTAACCTTTCTTTTTAAATTAAGTCATACTTAGACTTTGTCGTGAAATAACGATTAGAAAGCAAAATTTATTGCAAAGTCAAAATAAAAAATTGTAGTTTTAAAGCTAAAATTTATTGCAGAATGATTCGGGATCGTTATTATCACACGCTTTATGAAATTTAAATGTCAAATAATCACGATGTTGCAGTTTCTAACTGTCCCGCATGGAATTTTGGCACGTCGCCCTGTTACAATACGCACAAAAGTTGCTTAGTTTCACGGGAGTTAGCCCCCGAAGTTCGCTTCAAGGACGATTGTGCGGCGGATGAATTTTGCTTTTTGTACAACTTTCACGTTCAAGACAGTCATTTGTACGTGGGCCACTGTTGTCCATTGCCACCACAAAATCTCAACTTGTCCGAATTTCAACCTGCCTGCCCTCTTGGCAAACCTCATCCTGAAGACAAAGGCTGTTTGGACCCCGACCATGCTTTTTTTGACTTTAAATTCATTGAAGACGGTCCTAAAAGGTACGAATCCGATTTCAAAAGAACTAAACATAGATAATCACTTGTGTTGTTCAAAACCTTTTGGGCTTTCAAAACTACTAAGATATTACCTACGGATTAACTAATTTATATAGAAAGTTTAGGTACCTTTGCGTTTTTGGAGGAGAGCTTTGATGGCGTTGATGCCTAGGATGGCTGCTGGACTCCGCATATGCTGCTGATTTTCAAAAAATTTGAGAAAATTCGCTGTCGTACATGCTTTTTTAAAGGTGTAAAGTGGGCACCTCAGACCCTCCGTAACGTGAGCGAAATTCTACCCGCCCCGGTTTACTCGGATCTTCCGCTCTGTATCGCGTGTGTAGTACTAATCGACTACTCTGGCTCTTACTCACTTTCTGCGCTAATATTCAATATAATTGAGAAACAATATAAAATTAACCTCAAGAGTTTAACCTCAAAGTATCCATTTCACGTTTAAAAACCTGAAATATGTAATAAACGGAATAATATTACATGTACCTATATTACTCTGCCATTAGCGTTTCTTGTTATTGAATAGGCTTAAACTTAAAATGATATCCATTTACAGATCCATATGTTGTTCTGTGCCCTGTTACGACAAATTTTCTGCTTATACTGGTTCCATTGTATTTGAAAACCGCTGCTTCGATCATAAAGATGCCAACGACGCATGCTACATAGGATTGCAATGTCCAAACAGATACATTTGTGCACCTCGGACAGGATCCTGTAAGTACTGCATAAAAGGATTAAATATTAATAAAATTTATGTGTTAAGGTAAACATGTACCTACATCTCTCCAATGTTAAAACCATTATCAAAAAAACGAGGGATTCTTTTCGAATAGTTTTATAGATGATTAGTAACAGGAGGTCGATAAGAATAATACAGAAGAGAAATTTTCGTATATTTTGAGGAAAGTTTGTCATCGGTTTATTCTATCTCAATTCCTTAACATTTTTCAACGTATTCGAAAGTTCTTGTATAAAAAAATCGGATTTTATTCTGAAGTTGAATTCTTTATCTACTTTGTCTACTAATTCGTTTGTCGCATTGTCTACCAAAGTAGTTAGATATTTTACGCATGTGCATTATGCTTAACGATTACTTTTTTATCATTGAATCGTAATAATAATAGCATTGCACGGCCGGTCAGACAGTCGGTCAAGAAAACGAAACTAATATATTTAATTGAGCATTAGTGGCATAAAAAAGTAGTGTAAACGTTGAAAAAGGTAAAAATTATTATTATTCAGAATTTGCGGTTTAGAGAGCAAGAGATTTCATCTTGATAAATTTTTCCCAAAGTTTTTTAGGCTGAATAACAACAAGAGCATGTCTAAGCATATTTCTGATGTTTATACCGATGCTAATTCTTATGAAAGATCGCTAAAATGCCTAAATCGGCATATATTATTTGGCTTTTTGAAAAAACTTAAAATCTATGGAACTTGAGCACTTATTCTATGCAGTTATGGCCCTTGAATTTGGTCACACATCTGTTTGTCCGCCCGTACGTTTCACACCAATCTATTATCCTACTTCACAATTACCTCAGAATATTAATTCAAACATTTCATCTTTACAGCGAAATCTACTTGCTGGGAAAATTCGACATCCACGCTCCAAATGAAACTGTAGCTGCAGTTAATCCACTCACAGCGATACGTCGTGGAGCTAATTTCGTTTCGGTGTGATTGTGTGTATCTCAGTACGTAAATTGATCATCTTAGTCACAGGTCAAAAGCATTACGAAAAAGAAACTTTATTACCCATTAAGCATTTTTACTCCTGTTATACTACCTAACTCATCTATTGAACTGACTGCTGATTCTCGTGTAGTCTGTTTATCAGGATTAATTCGAAGGTGCACAATAATTGATGTTGAATGTAAGCGATGTTCGAATCTATAGTTTCATAATGTGTGTTATGAAACTATAGCATGTGTTTGACGTTGACATTCGAATAAGAAAGAAACAATATGGCCGGTTCTGCATCGGCAAAAGAGCTTTGCTGAGCTAAATTTATGAGCCGTTAAACTTTGTTCTAGTCATTAATATAAGTAGCAAAGATAAATGCACCGATGGAACACAAAGGACGAATATAGTTGGGAATTGGGATTGTGAATTATTAAGGATGTAAAAGGGTCTTAGAAAAACGCTACCTATGTATGTACCTGAGGTCGCGAAATCTGCTAAAAATCAGACTTTCTTTAAGCAACGCTAAAGTTCGAAGTATATTCAGTGGTCTGCAGATTGAAATAAACTATTAAACCTAAAAACGTTGGAAAAGCAGCAAGTTAACTATGCAATTGTTATGGCAAATTAGATGGAGTAAAGTATGTGCGTTCTTGCAAGCCGATTGAATGGAATAGTTAACATTGATGCATTCAAGACAATAAAGAAATTGTTGGTCTTAAAGCAGCAGGAAACGCATAAGCTCACGTGAAACAGACTATTTGTAGGTACAATTGCATGCCCGTAACGACTGTGTGCACTAATCAATTGACGCCAGGTTTGTTTGCTATAATGTTCAAGATAACAAAACAAAACACCTTTCAAATACAATAATGTTAGTTTTCTATCAATTACGATGCGAAACAAGTCCAGCGTTGCAAGTTGCAAGCAGTTTACAAAAAGTATACTACATTTTAGATTATGTTTATACACTCTTATGCGAAGCAATGAAAATTATTTAAATTACGTTACACTATTTCAGAGGCCACTGAATTTACTTCGAATTTTCGCGTTGCTTAGCGAAAGTCTGATTTTAGCAGATTTTGTGTCAATTTTTCCATGTCAACTTCCAAATTTTATTAACCTAAGGATGTTGTTACATCCCTAAACTACGAATCTGATATATAATAGTATAGGTCAAAATACCTTACCTAGTACACACAGGATAAAAATTGCTATAATTAAAGGGGCGCTTAAAATGGGGACGCTTATATGTTCGAGTGATATTTCCGGGGGCGCTAAAATGAGTGGGGGCGGTTAATTCGGGTAATACGGTATACATAGGTAGCTTTCTCCTAATCCCCTCCTTTTACATCTTAATAATTCACTATCCCAAGTATTTCCGTCTTTTTGTTACATCGGACCATTTTACCTTTGCTAGTGCCCTATACTTTTCATTTGTATGATTTCAGTAAATCAAACGAATAAACACATACGTTAGCATGCCACAATAATGACAGCAGTCCAAGAACCCGGAAAACAATGTTGTTCTGAACATGAACATTATATTTTTTAAACAACCAAACCTTACCTTATTTAAAGAGATCAAAGGTTTACGCAAATGTTGGGTGTAAAGAACATTTACGCACAGATTCGTAATCCTAACGCCCCATGAAACATTTTGAAAAAAATTAAGCTTCTGCAACGCTCTAAAACTAAATTTAATTTTCAGTGTAAACTTTACAAAACTATAGAGTGTGATAAAAGCACAGTCTGATTCGTAATCCTGACCCTACGAAACATATTTTAGAAAAAATTTCCGTTTTGCAACGCTCTAGAAGTAAAATAAATTTGTAGTGTAAATACACATTGGTTACAAATGAATAGCGCAAACATTACACAACTACTGGTTGCGAACAAATCCAACAGTCATATTCGTAATTCTAGCATTACGTAGAACATTTAAAAAAATTAAGCTTCCGCAAGACTCTAGATAACCAACATTTATGAAAAAATTTAGCCTCTACAATGGCTCGAAGAAAAATAAATATTAGATGTAAACCGTTTTACACCACTATTTTATGCAAACAAACGTGCCCAACTGGCGTACCACGTTCGTCTTTATTCTATTTGACCTATACCGACTTCTAAACGGAGAAAGTGGCGAACAAAAAAACGGACAAAAACGTATTTTCTACCATCCAACACATTGTAAATTTTGAAAATCTGAATATAACTGCCCATTGAGTGTAAGTAAATTCGGGCTGAGTCATTTTGTAGCCTTTGAATTGTAGTGCGTTTGTACGAAGAAAACTTCTTTTCCGCCAAATATTTGAGATATTTACCAATCAAAATAGGAACGAATTGTGTTTTTCGCCTATTTTGCACCCCTTTATTTCTATTTCATTTAATTTATCTTGACTTATAAGCGGAAAACTTGGCAGAAAAATCTTAGACAAAATCTGTCTTTGCACTATCCACCAGAGTTTAAACTTTAAACTCATAGATCAAACTCCATATTAAGTGTGAAATAGTTTGCTGGTAAGCACAAAGTAGCCCTTAAGCCACAGTACATTTCTATCGGAAAAAATTTATTGGAACTCATAACCAGAGTTCTTGGCAGACATCAAGAAGAAAAAACGCAACCAGAATCTGTCGTCACACCCGCATTTTTCTGCACTCTTTGCACTCCCCTTAAGAACTAAAGCGAAATTTAAAAAACAACAAAGTAGTGTTTTAGATAATTCGATAAAGTATAAGTCTGTACCATCAAATTGTCTGAGGCATTTACGATGAGTTGTGTATACGCTGACTGAAAAAATGCGTCAAAGTTTATATATGTTATAACGTGACGCCAAAACTTTACATGCTCATTACAAGCTCGGTATTGAGTGTAAACAAAAACAAAAAAACTTCATCGAGGTTTTTAATCATCTATTTTTTGAAAAAAACCGCACTCACCAGATGTATACCGTTGTAGCTGTAAGAAGGTGCTGTCACGATCGACGCGATTTTAAGCATCTAATATGTACAAATAGAATACGTAAGCATTATGTCTTAATGTAATATGATCATTTCAATAATATAACGAAAATTATGGTTATTTTTAATCATATTATAATATTCGCAAAATCTAATGTTGATAATATAAATCGCTATGTTCAAAACGTAAAATATTACAACGTCCTGAATTTTCCCCTATAATTGTAATATATTATATGTAAATATGCGAAAAGGCAAAATCGAAGGCTAAGAAAGCGGTTCTACGCAATAGCATGGTAAAAACCAGTCAAAACCGGTTTTAAGAACCAAGACAGAGAAGCAACGTCAAACAAGAATGGAAACTTAAGATTAATTAAGCTTCCCACACTTAGAATATCAGAAAACACGAGAACGCGCCAAATATACCAAAACAACTGACATTGTTCACTAACTTCTGGGTCATGTGAGTAACTTACGAATATTGAAAAGGTTAATCGAGGTCAAAAGTATAAGGTGACGAAAAACGCGCATATATGCAGACAGATGCAAATGTGAGAACAGGTGAGCAAAAGATATCCAAAAATGAGTCATCAAGACAACACTATGTGCGCCCGCCGATTATCCTATAAAAGCGGCGCGACTCAAAGCTTTGGCTCTTCCTACCTTTGTCTTGTGTCTGGTCATTGCCTTGTCACAGCCTGAAGTCCCAGTGTCAGCCTTACAGCATGCATTATAAGTTCGTAATCACTGACGCTTTAGCTAATCATAGCTAGCGTAATCTGAACCCCTAGTTACGACTTCTTTTCCGCCTAGCTTACGCTCACATGGAATTATTGAATGATTTGTACGTTTTAATTTAATTCTCGAATAAAATTATAAATTATTAATTCGTTGTTGTTATCCTATCAATGCATGCAAACGTAAGGTTGCCCTCAAACTTATTCCATTAATAAAGTGCGCAAAACTTATTAGTAAAATCGAGCATGAATTGGCGAGTTTAAGCTAAACGTTACGGCGAAAAGTGGGCGTGACAGTGCACAGGTGTTAGGGGTACCCAAGTACAAGGTACGCGCTAACCTATGATGTAAAAACTAACGATAGTTTACATACAGAGATCGTGAGGAATTCAAATACTTTTGCAAAATAATCCGACCCAGTCTTAGCCATAACTTTGATCAATTTTTCGAAAATTTTCCAGTTTTTCTCTCTGGCTGAAAGGGTTTAAGATTTCTTCTTGATTTTCCAGATATATCGCTGAGTCATCCGTTTTTGCATGTACTTTTTCAAAAAATCTTTTAAGGGTTTCGAATTTGTCTTGATAAAAGCTGAGGTCGAATCAATTTCAAACGTCTTGTATGTAATCCTTGACTGTTTATCGACCTGCTGAAAGCTTTCACCTACAAGCTGCGGTCTCTTGAATCGGTTTTAGATTTAATTGCATCTGCGACGATGACATTTTTTCGTGTGCTAAGCATATGATGTGCATTGCTTTAAATGCAATTTCTTTATTTTACTGGATGTTGTATTATAAAATAAAGTTTATATTATGTAAACTAACGGTCCAATTGAGCACAAAATTTGGCAATTTGATCAAGTATGCCAAAAGGCGATATTGAGTTGAAAAATAGTGAAAATCCCGATGGGGGTATAATCGATAAGTAGTTTTTAATTTTAACTCTAAACAGTAGAAAACTGCTAAGGTTTGTGCAAAGCGACTACTGTGCTAGGATACAGCCACTTAGTTTTAGGAGATAAACTGTTGCGTGGCAGATTAATTTCAGTTGTGTATCCGGGTTTTGCATAACCTATGATAGGTAAGAAGTAAAGCAGTTGGTTTGCGTGCGTTATAAGTAGTAGTATGTAGGTACTTACCTACTTATCTAATTGTAGCGTCGTTGTCGCTTGGGTACATAGGTGGGCGGCACCAAAGTTCTGAGGGGGATGCAAGATTTTTTCAAAGGTCAAAAAATGGCCTTAAAAGTGGTGGTATGGCGAAAAAACACCATTTTTCAACGTATCTCATCGAGCACTATCCATTGGCATCAAAAAATTGCGGTAAAAAACGAAAAGAATTTTCAAAAATTGAAATCTGGGGGGTATTTTGATTTCTGGGGAAGGGGTATTTTGGTTTCTCGGGGGGGGTGTCATACTCCTCCCCAAACCCCTCCTCCCACGCCCAGGTATGGTTGGGTATCGTTATCATGTTTAAGATGACTTAGTGCTTTATAACTGATG
This sequence comes from Mermis nigrescens, assembly GCA_036768485.1. NCBI lineage: Eukaryota > Metazoa > Nematoda > Enoplea > Mermithida > Mermithidae > Mermis > Mermis nigrescens. The sequence goes on from JAVLUZ010000191.1 coordinate 1,177,254, forward strand.
TTGGCCGCTGGTAATGCTTCAGCGTGCATCCGACTTCGGACTGACTCCTTTATTCGTTATAACGTAGTGGTAGTGGTATAACGTAGTGTCCGATGGCCACATAATTTAACCTTTATCATCATTGTTTCACAAACAACTCGCGAACTTTTATAAACAATTTCCGTTAAATAATTAAATCGTTGTAGTTGCATCATGCATACACGATAAGAATTTGGTCATGTAACGCTACTGGATTTACAGCTTCATCCTCCGATAATTTCAATCAAAATTTTGGTTCAGGCATAGATTTGGCGCAACGTCACATCTACCAACTTCTGAAAGCGCTAGGTGTTCGTAGTTCAAGTACATTGGCATTTGTTTCAGCAACATTCGTGTGATTATTCGTCTTCCTCTCCGAAGGTTGACCGTTAAAGAAAAGGACAAAGGCCCTCCTGAATTTGCTTGAAATAGCAGCATATAGAAATGGGTTGATGCAGGAGTTGAGGAAGAAGAGCAACCTAGAATTAAACTAGAATAAAATATGCTGCTGAACTGAAATATGTCACTGACAGTAAAAATAAGCTAATACCTTAGTCATCTTGTATACAGTTATGTAACCTTCACACAATTATTCACAACCGATTTTGGTACCAGACATGTATGTGTAGACTAGACCTCTAAAATGGAAAACTTAATACTTTTCGGAAAAATGAGACAAAATGACGACCAAGAATGGATGCAAATCAAAATTTATCTCCGAAAATGCTTAAATTGATCATTAACATTGGATTAACGTAACCCTGACACTTTCTAAGCATTTGAAACCAGATTTTGTGGTAATTTTAGCCCAAAAACTTCTTTAGCCGAACCCTCAAACGACTTACCCCTTCCCTAGATCGACCATACTGTGCATTTATATGGTAGCTACTCTTCTTTAATTATGTATTTGACTGAAGTTAAAATAGTCTAAATTCAATTTGCAGGTGTACATAGAACCATAACTTCTACAATTGACTGCTGCAGCCATTATTGATGCAAAAATTCACTACTGAGGGAGTTTCGCGATGTTTTCATCAAATATTTTCGCAAAAATTATTCTAAATTTCTAATCCTTGTTTGTATAGGCTCTCAATTATCTGAATGTAGTATTTGTTTAGCTAAGAATGACACAAACTGAGGAAATAAGAGCAGTAATGAAACAAATAACACAAGACCTTATGATTGCAATCTTACATGAGCATCAGCTAAATTTTGGGGGTCAGATGGGGTAAAATTGCCAAAAGTAGCACCAAGAATTTAATTATGGGAGGTTTATCGATTTCGGAGGGGGTTTAGATTATGGAAATGTAAATCCCCGAAACCACCCACGCCCATATGTGTTCCCAATGCCGTTTTATGGCATGATAAAATTACCTACAATATATGCCTCTTATCATTATGATTCAATTCATTGCTGCCTGGTTGAGACGATTTCTTGGAAAGATATTAAGTTTCAGATTCAATTTTTTCTGTTAGGTATTGCGAAAATAAATAGCAATTTGTTCGAAATGGGACGTTTTGGCGCCGCCGTTTTGGCGTTCTTTGTAATATTATTAATTATTTACATCTCATCTATGATTAAAGTATAATACAGATTCTGAAAGCCCATTTAATTCTCTGCGCGATAGCATAAATTACTTTTAGAATATCTTTGAATTTAGTGAGATAATTAAATCCATCTGAGAATATATTAGATTTTCTACAGTTTTTCAGTCGTACTCAAATGAATACTCACCGAATCGAAAAGAACAATATGCTATTTTGTAGCTTGTAGAACCTGCTTTCTAAATATATAATTTATTTTAAAATTGCTTCCAAATTGATATAATTAGCATGATCTATAACTTGCTGGCGCCAAAACGGCAGAGCCAAAATGTCGTAGACCCCGATTTGTATAGGTAAAATCCGCAGAATTGACGATTTTTTCACTTACTATGTAGTGCTTAGTACTTACGTCCTCTATGTTCCGTAGACATTGAAATTCAGGGCCCAAACACTACTTGGGTAGCTAAAACAGAATAAAATATGAATGGGCAGCTTACTTAATTTTGATATATAAATATGATATTTGTTTTCTAATCAAAATCTAATACATCTGTTATATTTTATACATATTAACATGTTTTTGGCATATTTTCTGTAATGTGCCGTGTATGTATATGGACAAAAGATGCATATAGTATGTTCTTTAACAATCTAGAACCTGCTTTCTAAATATATAATTTATTAAGATATTCTAAAAGTAATTTATGCTATCGCGCAGAGAATTAAATGGGCTAAATGGACAAAAGATGCATATAGTATCTTCTTTAACAAAATAAAAGTGTTAAAAAGGAATTATAATGTTCTAAGATTTTCATCTAGGAAACGAGAAAATTCCAATATTCTCATGGTAATGAAATGTTGTCAGTCATCATTCCAATGAATTTTCAGCTACATCTGATAATCTGTGCATATCCATGTACCACTTATGCCGCTACGTGCAGCGATAAATAAGCTCGTTTCAATAATCTTCCGATCGAAATGCCTCTTAGGGCTCAAACGGCTAGGGCACCAATATCCAAGGCATGTATAAGTAGTGTTTCTATTTATTTACATATCTGGGGGCTATTTTCAGCAAGCGCTGCCAGCCAAATTAGGCCCATTGCAAGGAAAGCCTTACCCCGACTTAACTTCTCACCTCTACGTTAGGTTCCCCCTTTATTTTATCGTTTCAATCGTTTCAATCGTTTGCTTCGAATTATTGCACCAGTATTGTTTGCCAATTATATATTTAGCTCACTGCTTCATTATCGTCGTGTATAATACTCTATTCATTATAAGTTCGTACGAGCGGAGTCGGATTAGCCAGTTTATTCAACTCTTGCCGCCTTTTTGGTACCCAGGACATTTTTGGCTAGTATGAAAAGCGTTTCCATGCTCGCCCTTGTTCAAAAGCGTTTGAGTTCGAGCCACGTTAAGCGTGTCGACGCCGCGCGGCCTTCGACGTTTGTGCTCTGGTTTTTAAGCGTTGAATAAAGTAAAATTCGTGAGTTTGTTTTCGTCACAATTCTTACATACTTCTTGAAAGTCAAAATGGTCTAAAAATTTAGCAAAAAATATCATCGAACTTAATAGCGTAACTCTCTCCAGTTGTTGTGATATTTAATAAACGTTGCTTTAATGTCTGAGTGCTTCCTACACTATAACTTTTCAACATTTTCAATAATTCTTGTAACCAAATTAACCTTTTATTGGCCAACGTTCCCAATCGGGAACATATTTTCAAAATTTTGTTGCAAAACAGCTACTCAATTATTTTAAATAAGACATGTTTTGGATAAAAACAAGATGTTTGCCTATCCTGTAAGAGCAATTTCAGAACTTAATTATGAGTATGTGTTAAGCTATACTGTCTTAAATCAGACAAAAATAGCAAAAGTTTGTCATGTTTAGAAATTTGCATATTGTCAATTGACATACAAAATTTTTGAGCCAAATGTCATGCAGTCGTGTTTGCCGAGGTTTATTGATCCTTTTGGTATGTTATACAATTTTATTTACTTGGTCATCAAAAGTTGTAGTTAAATTTATATAGATGTTCCCGTTTGGGAACGTTGGCTCCTAGGAGTGCAAAAATAATTCCTGGAAAGAGAATAAAATCTATGGGGCAGCATATGTAACCTCGGCTATGCTCTTTAGTGACCTCTCATGCATTCCTTCAATATTCTAGAGCTCCACAAGCATTCTGGTATGACTCCAATGCACATATTCAAAATAATAAATGCAGAATTATGGGATTCTTTACTTGATTCAATGTGTTACGATTACACAACAATGTAGCTCTTGATTTCTAGCGGTTTTTAGGCAAAAATTCAAGTGTTTCTGTGAATAATTTTATGTGCTTTTGCAGAAATTACCTGCTCTACCTTGCTTTGCTTTATTTTTTTACTATAATTTACAGAGCTATGAATCTTTAGAGGCTTAGAGACAAATTTTCTTGAATTCATGCACAATATCATGTGTTTTTGATCTGTAGAACATGCACTGTACTTTATCAAACATTATAAAACTACTGATTTCTAACATTTTTTAATAGCTCAGAAGCATACTAACAACATAACTTAACTTTGAGTGTAAGTTTATTGGACTATCGATAACAACTGTGGATAGGTAAATATCAGAATGAGTAAACGAATGATATTATGACTTACTTTAATTCACTGAAAAATTTTACTTATTGAAAATTGAATGAAATTGTCAAATCGACTGTATTACACCCTGACTTTCTGTTATTTCCCGAATCTTGATTCATGGTTTCTAATTTTTAGTATGCCAAAATAGTCGATGCAGTGTAAATAGCTCTGAGATCACGGGCATTAGTTCAACAGCGTAGAAATGAGAAAACCAATAAATTTTGAAAAAATCCAGAAAAAACGAAAATACAGATTATAGTTCAATGATAGTTTGTTACTCATCTTAGCTAGACATTATTTAATGTTATCTAGAAAGCAAGCAAATCTAACAAAAAACAAATATAAAGTTATGGTGTCTACTGAAAGTTTCTTGGTTTTCTGAGGTTTATGGTTGCCATAAGGTTTCAAACACTCAAAACCACACCCTTGTAGGCTCTCTATTTGACAATTTGACAGTTTGGATTACTTGTGTTATCAATGTTTGTAGCAGATCGCTTTAATCTTATATGTTTTGCAAAACATAAGAGAAGATGAAATTCGACAAAGATGTTCCCCAAGAAGCCAACGTTCCCAAATGGGAACATATGAACAACATGATAGAGAGAAGAGCTTTTGCTCTGGTTTTTTGCATACAGTCTTACATTTTACAGATTTGAAACATATTATGATTGCATTGCTGTAGCACATCTGCATCATAGAGCGGACTCTAAAAGGTTAACACAAAACTTTTGAAAGTAAAATCAATTAAAATCAATAAAAGTCTAACGCGATTCAATCAGAATTGCTGGAGGTACGACTTGCATTACCCCTTCGATCAGGCTTCAGTCTTGTATAGATACATACAGCATACAGCCGGAAATCCTATCCACGGAGGGGCTATGGTCGAATTTTCCTAATGTCCAGACACGCCGCCCCGCGTAGGTTATTGCGCAGCAGAGCATACTTACCATAGGTGGGCAGCAACGAAATTCTAGCGGGAGGGTGCAAGATTTTCCGAAGAGTCAAAACATGGTCTCAAAATCGTGGTATGGCAAAAAAGCGCTATTTTTCAACTTTTCTCATCAAACACTAACCTTTGGTATCAAAAAGTTGCGAGAAAACAAAAACAATTTCAAAAATCGAATTCTGGAGAGGATTTTGGTTTCTGGAGGGGAATTTGGCCTTCTGAGGGGAGGTGCATACCCCAAACCCCCACCTTCCACGCCCACATGTGATAATACCTCCCCTCGCCATCAAATCCCACAAGGCAATTGTCCCGTTGTATTGACAATAACGGTGCCTCTATCTGCCGACGTATTTGTGCCAATATGACGCACAATAAAGCATCCCTCACAAAAATTTGAAGAATACAACAAGCAAAAGAAAACTGTTATGACTGGTATCAAAACAAAACTGAAATTATAAGGAAATAACATTTTCCAAATTTTTGTGTGATAAATATAGAATAGGTCTTATACCTAAATTCACAGGATTATATAAAATAGCAAACCAAAATTTACTTTTGTATGTATAAATAACACTAGATCAGGCATGGGCTAGGCCGAAATTCTTTAGGGTCTGGAGAGCCCTAAAATGTCAAAAAATGATTTTACTCTTAGGTTGACAATAACATGATCATCTGCCGTTCATATCGAGCGATTTCAACTGTCATTAAAGATTTTAAAAAATGAAAAACCGAATTCTGTCAGATTCTATAAAGCGTTTTGATTTCTGGGGATCTAAATATACTGCGTTTGCGTGTGACCAGTGAGACCTTGTCTAACTGTTGTGAAGCAACTGCAAGAAAGAAAATAAATGGCTTCTTTCGATTCCTACCTAATTTATCAGGATTAAATAAATGCGCTGTAACTTATTTTGAACGCTGATCATTTCAGAATAGAAAATCAAATCATTCTATTGACAATTCATCTGAGATGTAACGTAATTTTAAATTTTTGAAAAATTTTCAACTAACATCGTCAGCTATAAAAGCAGGTGGCTGAGAAAAAGGAACAGTCTGTTTCAATTAACTATGCGGTTTCTTTTGAATTTGATTCGCGCGAATCTGGCTACAATATTATTTCGAAATGTTGATGCAGTAATGCAACTTAAAGATGGAAACGTCTTCTATTAGTCAGTTCACCGCAGAATATCACATCTGCGGCTTTCGTTTAAAACACTTCATTAGCCTCGTTTCAGTTTCTTCAAAAACTTTAAACTTTAATGAAACAGATTGTAGTTTGTACATTACGTCAGTCTCGGATCGTAGAAACTCAGGTTTGATCTCGCAATAATGCAAGTTCTTTTTCTTTCTGACTGATCAATCCAGCATTTCATTCATTCGGTGTCGATGAATGGGAAGCCACACTCCTACGGCGGAGGTTAAAGTTTCAGCGCCCTCATGCGGTATCAAAGCCGATAGCATCTTCGGACGCATATATAAAGCCAACATGTGGAGGGAATCACGATTCTTAATCTTTTTTAGCCTCGATGGAAATAAAGTCGCATCTCGAAAGCTGCCCCATTTGCTAGAGCAATCTTTTTTGCAAATGAATCGGATCGCTCCATATTTGCAAAAAAGTTAGATATAATCGATGACCAATATGCAGAAAAAATGCATTGTCTTATTTGTCATTGATCTGTAATGTTATCATATTACTCTTATTTATTCCTCTTAAATTTTACTGCTTCCTCTTCACTCACTCTCTAATATCCATTATTTGAAACGTCTCAGTCTTACAATTAATGTCAAAATATCAAAGAAGCTAAGGTTGCCTTTCGCTCAACAAATTAAATTATTTGTAAATCAACTTGTTCATCAAAATAATACATTTCAGCTAAGCAGATTTCCTAAGTTTGTCCTCATTGTGAACAAATGCAAAAAGTTCCAGGCACGTATCTCTGGCGGGGAATGGGGGCTCGAGCCCTCCAACATTTAGAAAAATAGGAAAAATAGGACTTTTTAACGTCATTTTGTGTTATTTTTGGCCTTTTTGGGCTTATTCACCCCAAAATTGGTGTGGGTCTCCCCAAAATAGGCCTGCCAGCTACGTGCCTGAAAAAGTTCCATGCAAAATTAGCAAGCAGAAATATTTGCATTTGTATTAGCATTTTTGAAAGTCGCGCGTTTGTTATTTTTGGTTGGTTTATATCGAATTGCTCGCACCCTAGTTTACACCACCAAAAGAGTAATCATAATTTGATATGTTGGCTTGCTGCGAGCTCGCTCTCAATGATAAATCATGCATTTTAAAAAATCCTTCGTGATTTCCCGTTAACTTGTCCCCTATGTATTTCATCGCGCTAGATCGTGGACTTTGAATAGCTAATACTGAATCAGAAGTCCAAGAAACCGTAGGGGCCAAATTTTGGAAGTAAGATCCAAGCTGTACTTCTGGAAAAGACAAAAGCCTCAATTTTGCGGAATGGATAGGGTACGTTTGGGCTTCTGTATCTCAAAAACCAATCCGTGAATTTTATTCAAATTCTACAGTAAAGTCGGCCACCATAACATTATTAACTAACAGTCAAAATTTACTTAAAATTCATCCGCTGCGATTCAAAATATTCGGAGAAATATAGTTTTAAAAACGTTTGTTTTACGCTTTTTCAATTTATACTGTAGTGTAAAGCAGTTTTACACCAGTGGACAGCGCATTAAAAGTTAGTCTAGGGTGGTGTAAAAATTTTGCTATGCTGCAATCATTTAAGCCGCAAGAGCCGCCAAAACTTTTTATTGTAATCCATCGTTTCCGGGTTTCAGAAGCCTGATCGAGTCATTTTGATAAAAAATTCGGAGTAAGTGTCCCGGCATATTTATTCCGCCAAAATATCAGTACAGTGTATTATCCAGTGAAAACTTTATTGGACGGAAGCAGTCATGAAGAGGTCTCGTTTGAAAAAAACAGGATCCACTCAAACGATTTTTAGTAGTCAAGCTGTAAAATAATAGTTTAACTCTCTTACAACGATTGTTTGTCAATCGGGCGAATTTCAAAAATAATAAGATACGAATAGTTACCTAGTAGCGGCAAGGACTGCAAGTAGAATCCTCGGCTCTAGTTCTCCGAGGGAACTAGGAGATATTAGTACCAGCATGATGATGATGTTAAAGGGCAAAGAGGCAACCGAAGTACGTAAGAATAACAACAGCCAGCACTGCTATTAGCCAGGCTCTGGGCTCAGGTCTTACTGTAATCCTACGCCCAACTTCACGAGACTGAGGCAATAGAGCGCTTTTTTCACCCTTTGCTCTTAAACAAAGGACAAAACGAATTTGGCAATAATCATTGAACGAAAAATTATTGCGGTAAAATTTCGACTAGTTAAATGGTTGCACAAGTGTTATGAAATAGATAAATAAAATAATTCTTTTACTAAAATTTCAGGATACAAAATGCACTTTGTGTGCATTCATGCTTCGCTTTGACTAATTCAAAAAGGCTTGCAATGACAATAATTTGCCTCGTACAATATGTTTGCACGGTTGTTGAAGCGGAGTGTAAAATTTACATTTTCTAAACAATTTGGCGTTGCATTTAATTGCCCAATTCAAGTTTGGTTTCAGTTCAGTCCAATTAATTCTATAATGTATAGGGTTACAGAATGTCAAAACCGCTTACACAATATTTCTTGATGTATGGTCGTTTTAGTGTAAAGCGTTCGAGGTAAAAAAAACAAATTTCTTCTGCCAGCTATTCCGCTAAATAGGCGAAACATGCTCATTATGCTAAAAATGAGTCTTATTCTAAGTGTTACACATACCATTCTATTTTTTATACACCAATTATTGCGTCATTAGTGCACGTATAAAGTTTACACTTAAAAGCATAGGAATTCTAGGAGGGTGGGCGTAAGAAAAACACTTTTAAGTATAGTCGTCTCTTTTGTTTCATCGGAGCATTTTTCTTTGCTAGTATCCTACTTTTAATTAGCACGATTTGAGTAAATCAGTCGTTAGGCCAAGTTAATTTTCAGTGAAAACATTACACAACTAATAGGTGTAAAGAAATCATACAGTCAGATTCGCAATCCTGACCTTACGGAACATATTTTAAACAAAATTCATGTTTTGCAGCGCTCTAGAAGTAAAATAAATTTGTAGTGTAAACTTTGCACATTAACAATAAATAAGTAGTGCGAACTTGACAAAACTACTGGGTGTAGAGAAAATAATAGTCAGATTCGTAATTCTGACGTTAAATACAAGATCGTGAGAAAAAGTTAAGTTTCCTCGATGATCTAGAACTGAAATTAATTTTCAGTGTAAACTTTACACAACTCTAGGTTTTAGGAAACTTAATAGTCAGATTTGTAATCCTAACATTACGTGAACATTTTAAAAAAAGTTAATGTTTTAAAATGTTTTCGAAGGATAATAAATTTTTAGTGTGAAATTTGCAGTTCTACCGTGTAAACTTTATACAAATAATAGTTTGCAGAGAAAACTAACAGTCAGATTCATAATCCTGATGTTACAGAGATCTTTTTGCAAAGAAATTCACGTTTCACAACGTTTTTGATATAAAATTAATTTTTTGTGTAAACTTTAAACTCCAACAATGAATGAATAGTGTAAACTTCACACAACTATTAGGTTTCGAAAAAACTAACAGTCAGATTCGTAATTCTGTTGTTACATACAACATTTTAAAAAAGCTTCCGCAATGCTTCAGAACTTAAGTTAATTTTCAGCGTAAACTTTACATAACTACTGGTTGTAAAGAAATTTAGCAGTCAGATTTGTAATCCTGACATTACGACAACATTATGAAAAAAATTTCATGTTTTATAATGTTCTGGAAGCGAAATGAATTTTAAGTGTAAACTTTTTGTTTCTACAATAATTCAATAGTGTGAACTTTACACAATTAATGGTTGCAAAGAAAACCAACAGTTAGATTCATAATTTCTGACGTCACAGAGAATATTTTATAAAAAAACAATAGCAACGCTCTGGATAAAAATGAATTATTAGTGTAAACTTAACACCTTAAGAGTAACTCAATATTAGGTGTAATTAAAGGCGCTCCCGTTCACGCGTGATCCTCGATGTTTAGTACATCTTTAATAATTGGAATCGTCATCCAGCCCATATCAGGAGAAGTTGACAGACGGAAACCTAACAAAAGGGTGTTTTTCCACTCCAATATTGGAACTTTACACTTGTAAAAATAACTTAGCATTGAGTGTAAAGAACCGCAATTAGTTGCGATGCGTCTATCTACTTGTATCTTATTTTTAAAATACTTAGCACTATTCAATTCATACGCGGAGTAGTTGACAGGCACCAAATAGGCAAACGCATGTGTTTTTTCACCCCAGAGTGTAAACTTTACACCATTAGGAATAACTCTATATTGAGTGTAAAAAAAGACGTCCAAGTGCGATGTGGAAGCCTTGAGGCGTACTTTATCATAGGTAGCGCTATGGCGCGGATCTATAATATACTTATGCACCTTCAACATATGTCCCCTTCTAGAACAGAGCTATCGGGACACATCTGGGAGGTACGGTTTCTTCGAAAGATAGATAATAAGAAGATTATGCGCTCTTTTGTGCTTACACTCGCTCTTGAATTCGTGATGAGCGTGCAACGTTTTGGCGTAATGTTATAACATATAGCAAACGATGGTTGTTTGTTTCCATTGTTTGTGATTAACTCGAAATTGAAGCCTCAAATAATTAATAGTTTTGGAATATAGAAGAACAAATGGACCAGATGTCGTTTTTCAAATTTCGTATTAATCATCGGATGGGATTGTAAAGAGTGTGAGAATCTGGGGGTGAAAAAACTTACTTTGTTCGAGTTTTCGACTTGTTTATGTCTACTATCAACTCCGGTTATAAATCCTAAGAAATTTTTTCTGATAGAAACCTTAACAACTTAAGGGCTACTTTCTGCTTACCAGCAAACTTTTGCACACTCAATACGGTGTTAGACATATGGGTTTAAACTTTACACTCTAGTGGATATTGTAAAAACAGATTTTGCCTAAGATTTCTCTGCCGACGTTTCCGCTTATAAGTCGAGATAAATTTAAGAGAACCGAAATGAAGTACCATTCTAAGGACTAAACGTGGCAGCAAACTGCGTTTAAAAACGCAATTTTGAGCTAATTATGGCGGTGTAAAGTTTGAAATCCGTTGTGTAAAACGGGCAAACAAAACATCTATTTTCCATATTTTGATTATAACATATCTCAAATATTTTGCGGAACACTAGTTTTCCACACACAAACGTTCTTCGACCTAAAGACTACAAACTGCATTGAACCAAATTTCTTTACACTCAATGGGGTGTTTTTTCCACCACATTTCTCCTTTAGAAGTCGGGATAGGTTGAAAAAAATAAAAATAAAGTACATTCTATGGGATACATGTCACATCGAATTGCGTTTATTTACATGAATATTTAGCTTTGTCGGAAGGTGTAAAGTCAAAAATTGGGTGTGTTAGACGTGCTTCTGTCTTGTTTTTTTCTGCCAACTTCTCCAGTCATGAGTCTAGATATGATCTCAAGTCTAGAAATGTACCAGGAATTGAACGTGATAAGCCAGTTGAGCGCGTTTGTTTACGCTTAACAGTAAGGTAAACTGCTTATTACCTAATATGTATTTGTCTTCACCCCATTGCGAAGACTAAATTTTTTCATAAATGTTGATAGTAATATCAGAGCAATATCATAATTAGGAATCCGATTAAAATCTTTTTTAAACTTAAAGGTTGTGTAAAGTTTACACTGCAAATTAAGTTTAGTTCTAGTGCTTTGCGAGCTTAATTTTTTTTAAAATGTTCTACGTGACGTAAGGATTACGAATCGGACTGTTAGTTTTCTCTGAACCCTGTAATTGTGTGAAGTTTGCACTATTTATTTATTGTGAATGCACAATTTACACAACAAATTATTTTACTTCCAGAGCGCTGCAAAAGTTAAACTTTTAATCAAAATATGTTCCGTAAGGTCAGTATTACGAATCTGACTGTGTTTTTTATTTACACCCTGTATTTGTGCGAAGTTTACACTGAAAATAAAATTTAGTTTCAGTGCTTTGCAGAAGCTTTTTTGCAAAATGTTCTATGTAACATATGAATTACCAATCTGAGCGTAAATGTTCTTTACACCTACTAATTGCGTACAGTTTATTCTGAAAATCTTTGACCCGTTTGGATATGGTACGATTTTCTTGTTCAAAAAAAGATAATGCTAATGTTCAGAACAATATTGTTTTCCGCGTTCTTGGACTGCTGTCATTATTGTAGTATGTTAACGTATGTGTTTACTGACTGATTTACTCAAGTCATGTTAATTACGTAAAAGTAGGGTACTAGCAGAGAAAAATGTTCCGATGAAACGAAAAAGACGAATATAGTTAGGATTGTGAATTATTAAGGATGTAAAAGGAGGGGACTAGGAAAAAGCTACCTATATATATGCATATAGATAAGACGTTTCGCAACTATTTCACACTAAAGTCTTTGTCAATCAAGGTAGAAGGATATGAGCATACTTTACACTACAAAGCAATAATCGGGACACATAATAATCCAATAAGATCAACATTGTAATCCTGACATTACCTTCCAACAACATTTGAGAAATAATCTCTTGCAACGCTCTAAATCATTTTAAGTGTAAGCTTTTCCCATTTAGTGTAAAGGAAAACTAAAGCCATTTTCATAGTCCTGATGTTACGTAAGAGCTTTTGTGAAAAATATTGTTCTGCGACACTCTAAAAAGAATTTTATTTTAGTGCACACTTTACACGATCGCTAGGTGTAAAGAAAATCTAAAGTTAAATTCATAACCCTAATTTTTAAGAGAACAGCTAAAAATTTAGCGTTCCGCAAATAAAGTTAATTCACAGTGAAAACTTTAAGCTATTGCTAAGGGCAAACAACATTTAAGACAAATTCGTAATTCCGATATTATAGAGAGAAAATTTTAATAAAGCCTTCTGCAAGGCTCCTCTGGTAATAAAGTTAATTCGCAGTGCATACTCCACACAACCACATTTACACATTTTCATATTAAAAACTAGCTTGATTTCGGGCCTTTTAGCTTCAACTGAGGCTTCTAATACTCTACAATCAATCTATTTTGATCTCAAGCGTCTTTGGTGATATAGTGTGAAAGTTTTCTGACAGTAATATTAGCAGCTGGACGTTACGATTCTTAATTCAGCTACAGTACCTATTTCTAATGTTACCACCAGTCTATTGGATGCATAATATTGAGTTAAGATGTGAAAATAACTTTGTGCAGATTTAAAATTTTGTTGCTTCGTTTTGCATTCAGGAAATTTCAAGATTGTTTCGAACGGCAGGAATGATGAAATTTTCAAGAGAATTACTTTTAATTAAAAAAAGCCCATAATCTGACTTGGAAACGGTAAGAAAAATCAAAAGGTTTCCGTACTATATTGTCAAATTTATTTGTTTATTTCCAGACATCCAGGAATTTACTAGGGCCATATCAAAAAAATAAATTGAAATGGATAATGTCATTAATGGTAATACAATTATCGACAAAATAAACAAAGATTTTTTGTACATTTTACATCTACGAAATTACATTTTATAAAAAGGTGCACTGAAAGCATTTCTCAGAGCCGAGAATTTGCAAGTAGAACACTCGAGAGAGCCAAAGAAACCTATGAATCCTATTTAGTGAAATTAGTGGTCGGTCACCCTGCTTCAGTCATCGAACCCGTTTGCTTTTTATTTGGGACTAGATCGACAGTTTGGAAATGGTGATAGGTAAAAAACAAAGCACTTAAATAATAATAGGTGCATTGGGTAGAGATTTTGCAACATCTGCTTATGAATTAATTGAGTGGATAAGTAAATAAAAAGATTACATTCATTAATAGAATACATCATTCGTCTAAACGAGTGTGGCGCAGATTATTACTAATGCTCAAAAAAGCCATGTTTTTTTCATTCGTCGTCATTAGCAAATGAGTGATTAGTTCGACTAAATTACGTATCATATTTTGATATTCAAATCCTATCCAAAGAATGCGCTTCAGTAGCATAGAAGGTGATGCAATAATCATTCAACGAACTGAGCTGTATAATATTAATAATAAAGCAAATGTAACGGGATTAAACTCGATAATTAATAATAGTTATCTTCTAGTAATAGTATAAAAACTGGATATTATTGAAATCGTGCATTCTGAGCATAAAAATCTCATCTTTCACCATTTGATAAAAAATTATAAATCGGGATGATAAATATTAAAAAATAGAAAAAATAATATGAAAATTTGAAAAAATAGAAGCCTCTCTCATAGAGAAAAATGACAATACTAGTTTATTTTCATAGCAATTTTCTGGTTCAGAGTGTCAACTTGTCGGCGCTTCCCGTGCCATATACTCATATTTTTACTATATTTTGTTCAACTTAATCATTTTTTTAAATTTTTTTGTGAACGTTTAACGATATATAAAGACATAGACGCCACAAAATAGAGTTTTAACGCATACCCATCGTTTCTGAGACCAGAAAAAGCACCCCTATCTTATCAGTTCAGCTCTTTTCAATACGAATCAGACTATAATTTTTTCTGAAAATGCATTTTAAGATTACTAATGTTCTTTTTCAATCAAACAAACTTATAGTAGTGAATAAAAATCGAGTTAAAAATCATTTTTATTTTACATTTAATAAAAAATAAATACCTTGAACATTTGATAGGCGCTCGCTTAAGCTGTACTACTATAAGGGCGTAGATGAAAAGGAGGGCAATGCCGGGACACATATAAAAAGCCAGCAACTGAAAAAGTGTGAATCGGCGACTAGACGGGCTGTCGTCGGCACTGCACTCTGCCATACCATTGTCCGAGTTGACTATCATATTATTATGCAAAGCTTGCGGCCAACTGGTGGCGAGGCACACGACCCACAGCAGGGCAATGGTGGTGCCCGCACGTCGCTTCGTGCAGTAGCGTTTTGCGCGCAGCGGCCATCGCACTACCAGCAGCCTTTCAACGCTAATCGAAAGAATAGTTAGCACAGAGGCATTCACGGAAACGTGCTGCATGTATCCCGTTAATTTACCTGAAATTCATCCGGAAAAATAATATAATCAATTCATACAGTCTCTATTCCAAAAGAATTAAATCAAAAGGTAATTTGTTCTTAGGGAAGTAAGTCTATTTATATTTAGTTAGAAAACTAAGTTAATTTATTCTAAATTAACCCTCCGTTTACCATCATGTTTTCGCAGTCGAAGTGCACCATCGTAGCAAAAACTCCTAGTCCATATCAATCCACACCTTATTTACACGCTGTGACAGTTATAACTTTCATTTAGTGCAATTTTATATGTTCTTCAAATATGTGTATTATTTTCTGTGAAAATTATTTTTGAAAGAGGTACAACTAAACGCATAAGAATAGCGCCTGGTGGATATCCATGCAAAAACAAGAATAAAATAGATTCCAGTTGCGTTAAACACGACCAGGGGTTGCATTTGAAAAGGTGGAAAGGAATAAACAACCAAATTTTTTCATAGAACCTTATTTTCTCAGTTTGAGGTTTTGTGATATCACTGTAAATGAGGCCAAAAATGCTTATTTTTTACTACTCTATAATCCCTCTTCGAGCTAAACCATTAAAAACGATGTAACTGAAGCCAAAACGAGGCTAGACAAAGTTTTGAACTCATAGATAAGGTAGAACAGAAAAAATGCCATAAAGTCATTCATGACGCCTCCGGCCAAGCCCGTATCCAAGATCCGGCCAAGGGGCGGGGGCGGACCCAATATAAATTGGTCTGGATCTCGGAAAATTCGTCGGGATAGCTTATAAAATCCGCATTTTTCAACGTTTTTCGACATCTATTAAGATTATAAAATTCGAACTTTTTGAAAAAAAATTTTCCTCCTACTCTAAATGGTATAAAAAGTGTCATTTGTTGGCCGCGCTTGAGCCAAAATTATGGGAAATACATCATATCTGGCGCGAAGCGCCGAAAATTTGAAGATTTTGTGTCAAATAGGCAATTTTTCCATCTTTCCGTGCATTATCTTGCCTTTCAGAATTTTTTCCGGCCAAAGGGTGGGGGCGGCTAACCCCTCCGGGTCCCCCTTAATACGGCCCTGCCTCCGGCATAGGGCACGTTAAACGGAAGGTCAACTTAATTTCAATGTAAAGCGCTAGAAATTTTGCGAATCTTCACCTAAATTACGATGTAATGTTGCAGTCAGAAAGCTGAAATAATTCCTTTGACGAGTTTGGAAAATAAGTAAATTTATTTATGATGTATTACAGCAGTTAAAAGACACTGCATACACGAGTACGTAAATTAGGTGCCCTCTATCGAAAAAAAATTTGGCAGGTAAGATAACTATAAAAAAGAAATTAGATGAAAAACTTGCCCCGATTTGCCAGAAAAATCATCAAATTTTTGGCCGCCATAGTTGAAATATTTGTATTTTTTACTTTCGCCTCAAGCGTGACCAAAAAACGACACTTTTCACGCCTATTCAATGAAAAAGATAGAGCGAGATAAAAACATCGGGAAATATGCATTTTTACGTGCTCTGCCCGCGAAGTTTTCAGGATAATAAGGTATTTATTTCAAGTCCGCCCCGCTTAGCCGCGCATTATATTCATATTTAATAATAATTTGACCGGTGTACAAAAAATAACGAAACTGATCAAGCTAATATATAGAATAGTCAGGCACGTTTGCTGCAATTATAGTCTCTTTCGGTTAAGTTTGCGATTTTCTCACTGATTTATCTCACATAAATCAGGCTACAAAAGTAGTCCAAAATTTTGCTGCGGTAATGCGGCTTAAGAACGGCAAAAGTCTCCCCATATGTCGATATACTGTTCTGTAGAATATCACAACTACGGTACTAATTTAGGAATTCGAAGCGACATTGAGGATAAATTCAATTTGGTAATACTGTCACCGAAGGACAGTGATAGATAAATTGGCAAACTGTTCCGAAAGAAAACGAAGAAAATATTGAATATAGCTTAAAATTTTACGTACAGAAAGTATTTGGTATTGACAATGATTGATTGCGGAGTCTGTAGACGCTTAGCGCCAAATAAAAATGGAAAATAATTTTCACTTACTGCCGAAAATTTTTGAATTTTCACTAAAAATGCGCATGAAAAAATAAAAAATGCAATATTTTTCACTCAAAAAGCCTTGCAGTTGTCCAAGCGCCTTGAAAGATGGCTCCTAAAATCTGTAATGAGCCTCGACATACCGGCCCGTGCTTATAAAAACGCACTATCGCACTGCTTAGTTCATTCGTAGCTTACATATAAAAATTCCAAATATCCACGAAGTGCTGCTGAACAATTCGTACATAGCCACTGGTAAGCAGAGGAGAATGATAAGCAGATCGGCTGTGCTCAGAGACAGCAAAAAATAATTGGCCACCGTCCGCATCTTTCTGCGCTTGATTATCACCAGCACTACGAGAACATTACCGGTGACGCCAGTAAGAAAAATCAATGAATAAATGAAAACGAATATCAAAATTAATGAATTTGGTAGTTCATTCTGATCAGTATCGATCACATCGATTTCTTGGTCCATACCGTATATCGAAATGTTTGTAAAAAATGCTTCTAATAATCGGATAAAATCTTCGAATATTGAAGTCGCGTCTTTTCGGAGATGAAACGTTGTTGTGTATCTGATGCTAAGTATTTGTCAGCCTTCAGCTCGACGAAGTATAATAAATTATGTTAGCTGATCTATTTCGCCCATGTTTTTCAATAAACTTTCGATTAAGCGAAATTGGCGAGTAGCAGAAGAGACCATAAATTTGCAATTAGGTTGCGTTAATCGAAATAATGCATCAGCAATGAAATCTTATCTCCGAATCTCTTCCTATAAACATTCCTGAAGTTTGCAGACTTTTATATCAATCGGATCATCGAAATGTCTCATCTAATAAGTTTATATCGAGTCGCGTGATTTGCAGTAAGGTATGTAGGTATATAACTAAGCGAAATTGAAAGAAAGGTTTTAGTGGCCCTGATTCCATTGTCGCATAAAATTGAAGTAGATGCTGATAGCGACTAGTCATCTACAATATTAATTTCGACTTGTCTACGTATCAAGGTGCATGGGTCTGCGTGAGTGTGGAAACAAATTTTTTACAGAATTTTCGAGTGATCCTCATGCTTTGATCTAACGTGTGGTTCGAACCACGAAACTTAGGGCTAATATTTTACGCCAGCCTAAGCCAACTTTTGAAATACTAGAGCTTTTTAGACGTCTGATTAAAATGGATTATTCAAAGCTAACGATCCAGCACCGTAAAACAGCTATGTAGATAATGGTTTAGCAAGAAATATAACAAGTTTATGGAAAGCGCTAAATTGTTATTACATGAAAATTACTATTACATACGAGAAAATAAAGCAGGATACGTAAGCCAAATAAATTCAATCGTTGTAAAGTGATATATGAAATCTACAGAGCTAAAATTGGTGAGCGTGGCGATTCAAAATGAATAAATGATTATCCCTTAGATGTTCTGATATTCATTGGAAGACTGGAATTTTAGCCGACAAAACCATAAAAGAAAACTGAACACGCAAAAAAATTATTTAGTGCATGAATTTGCTAAAATAAACTGTAGCTAAATCGTAATCTAATAGTCATCAAATCTTGTTTTGCAAATGGAGAGCGAAGCGATCCATTTGCAAATAATACTGATATAGCGAATGGGGCGGCAAAGCGCTCCATTCCATTCGCTAGTTAAACTTATTTATGATCATTTAGGCGAAAAATTCATCTAAATTTAATACGGCTGACTGAGGAAATCAGCGCTGGTAAACAAATTAGCTAAGAAGGTGATTGACTGAGTCATTGGATAGGTAGTCAGCAACTCTCCCGCTTATGGCTTAATGTTGAAGTGTTCAGCGATAATTAATAAATTCGCAAACAAAGCACCTACACTTTGTTTTCACCGTACAATGAAGATTAATTTCTGATTCGCGAGTTTATAATTCTCTGAATTTCGTAATGAAATTGCGGGCTAAATTAAATGTCTAATTTTTATAATATGAGCTTAAAACCTAGCAAAATAGCTGCATTTCGAAGAGTTCTATCTAAAAACACAAGTTTTGATTACCACTTTTATTGATTCTTTCTGCAATCTTTAAAAGCCTTCAATTTGAGCTAAAAATGTTCGATGGTTTCTAATTTTTAAAAACTCCTGAGTTTTCTGGCTCTAAATCAAAATGTAGCAACTTGCCATGGAACCATAATTTATAGGATATTTATTGCAGTAAACTAGAAAATTGTTATCAGCCAGCAATAAGCTAACGTGAATATCATCGCGATCCTACCTTTCGTAGACTGATGCGAAATTTTCGGTATAGTGAGTGAGCGTCAATTTTTCTTTTTCTTCACATCCTTATTATAAATAAATAGTCTAGTCCTAAAGAATACTATCTTTGTCAGCGATAAGGTTAATTAGTTTACAAGAAAAAGTAGGGCTTCGCTGTTTGTCAGGTTTAGTCCAAACACACTAGCTTAGATGAGACAAAATCGCAACGAGTCGTCTTATCTGTGGTGGAGTGGATCCGTCGTAAGCGACCGGATTCCAACGTACTAAACAAATTGCAATCGAGGCTAAAGAGAAAGATTTATTCCGTTAGTACAAGTAGCTCGTAAAATGGTAGTGGAACTTTACGTCAACATTCCCAAGAAAGCATCAATTACAACAAAGAACAAACAAAAATGAAAAATCCGAGGCACGATGTTTGCCTTTGATCCAAATTGAACCAAATCACTCAATGAATTATATATACATAAATGAACTCGTTTGGAAGTCTGTCTAACAAAAAAATTCGATGTGCGCCTCTTATGTCTCTTTTCGCAGCCTGGAATGTAGTGCAGATGAATGGAAGCAATGATTGATTAACTACAACTTCCTCTTTTCAGATATTGTATTTCAATCTTGCTCCCCTAGGGTCTAGATCACAGATGCACAGCGTGTCAGGTTTTAAATGAGGTCAGTCAGTCAGGCCTGTTGGATGGGATTTAACAAGAGAGATTTTTTAGCTGAAGTCGCATTAAATTGATATAAACATCAAAAGGCGCGTAGAAGACCATAATTGACTATTTGTGGCCGATTTCAAGCATTTTATAAACATAAAACGCATTAATTTTGTCCACTTCGTTCTAAATTTCGCCTTATTCCCCTCTGAATAGTTTTCCCTTGTCCTTCTGGAAATGTAGTCTAACACCCCGAACCCCTTCCCTGATTTATGCGGATTATTCTAAACAATGTTTAGCGGCACATTTTTATCATAATTACTAAAGCTGTATACGGCCTGGCCCCGGCTCCCTTCTCCGCCCAACAGTCTTTTTTTAATAGTACCGAGATATAACTTTCAGCCACAGATGCATTTGCATAGAATTCACTGGTTTCGGGTCAGCCTGTTTTGGGGGTCAGCTTGTTTCAAAGCTAAAATGATTTTAAAAATGAGTAAAAACTACATGGGTGGCAGCCAAGTTCTTGAGGCTTCGATGGGTCCGAATAGCCAAAAATAGCATCGAAAATTTAATTCTTGGGATCTATGGATTTGGGGGTCTGCCGGATCCTTGAACGTCCAGACCATACATGCACTCATACGTGGGCAGCAAGAAAATTCTGGGGGGGGGTGCAAGATTTTTTGAAGGTCGAAAAATGGCCTTAAAAATGGTGGTATGGCGATAAAAACACCATTTTTCGACGTTTCTCATCAAGCACTATCCATTGGCATCAAAAAATTGCGAAAAAAACGAGAAAAATTTTCAAAAATTGAATTCTGGGGGGGTATTTTGATTTCTGGGGGGGGTATTTTTGGTTTCTGGGGGGGGTGCATACCCCCCAAAACCCACGCCCAGGTGTGCATGCACTGCATTGGGATTCTGGGGCGAGGGTGAAATTTCTAAGTACCTGTTTTGGGCCACAAAATAGTGGGTTTCGCCTCCAAAACATCGTTTTCGGCATTTCTGACGATGCTCTATGTTTCCGGAGATTAAAAAAGCAAAAGATTAGGAAAAAATAAAAAAATATCGAATAAAGTGTTGAATAAAAATTGTTAAATATAATTAAAACATAAACATATGGCGCGAAGCGTCGGAAATTTAACACTTTTGAGCGAATAAATAGCTAAAAACATTCAAAAAAGCACCTTTTCTGCGAATTGTTATGATTTTTAGTAACTTTCAAAAAATCGCGAATTCTGGGGCGGCGAAGGTGAAAAAATTTCTGAGGGGTAGTCGAAAATTTTTCAAGCAGGTTGAAACTTCTAAATCCCTCTAAGATAATGTATGATCCAGACTTCCTCACCGCACGCAAGGTTTAAAAACGTCATAACAACTGATTCAATCAATTCCACTGAAAAGACTTCACTTATGTTTGTTTTTGACCTTAAATTTACCACAATCTCTCTACCCGGAATTTCATCCTTCTCTTAAAATCCAACATGCACGTCTGCCTGCAGCTCTAATAGATGCAGCAGCAGTTCGCTACATATCTCAGTGTACACAATCCTATATTAAAAAATTAAATTGTTTTTTATCAATGACGCATCATTAAATTCTTGATTGCGTCGGCTCAATTTCAAGGGTATTCAAATGGTTTGTTAAAAAGCTAAAAAAAATAACTGGGGCAAAGTAATAGTGCAATCATAAATAAATTACAAGTATTCACCATTGGGAAAGGTAGAATTGTTCAAGTGAATAAGATCTTACCTTGAATTATAGAATAGACTAGTAAGTTTGCATAGAATCATAATTATTTTCATTCATTATCACAAAATCATTATTATTTTATTATTTCTCTATCGATCCTATTCTGGTATAATATACCGGCGCGGCACAGCTATAATCATAGGTAGCGCGTTAACGCTTACCAATAATATACTTGGGCACCCCTACAGAGTGACTCCCTCCCCTACAGCAACACTGGGACATTTATGGCAGGTGCGGCCATTTGAAAGATAGATATTTAAAAATCCGGATGTGCTCTTTTCGATTTTGGTTTACACTCCACATCGAGTGTATAATGAGCGTGTAAAATTTTGGCGTAGCGTCATAACATATAAAAACTTTTGACGGTTGTCGCGAACAATTTTTAAATAATTCAGCGTAAACGCCTCATACAATTTAATTTTATAGAATTGTAAAGAATGAAACTCTCTGAATACGGTATTTTTTGTTTTTGTTTCTTCATTCAGTTCTCTAGGGCGGTGTAAAGAGTGCAAAAACATACGGGTGTAAAGATAGATTTTGGTCGCGTTTTCAAATATTTATGTCTCCCAACAAATCCGTTTATAAGTTCGAAAAAATTTTTACTGATAGAAATGTAGTAGGACCTAAGGGCTACTTTCTGCTTACCTTCAAATTCTTTTACACTAAATGCGGAGTTAGATCTAGAGGCTTTAAAGTTTCCAACTGTAGCGGATAGTGTAGAAAGCAGGTTTTGTCAGAGATTTCTCTGCCGGCCAACTTCTCCGCTTATAAGTGCGAGACAAGTTGAATGAAATGAACATGAAGTACGTTCTAGGGGCTACACGTCGTATCTAATAGCGTTTAAAAACCCAATATTGACTCACTTCTGCAGGTGTAAAATTCAAAATCAGGGGTATCACACGGGGCAGAAAAAAACACGTTTCCTTCCCTTTTTTGATTGGTCAATGACTCAAATATGAAGTGGAGCTAAAGTTATCCACTCAAAAACGTACTAAAACTTCAATGCTATAAAGTGGCTCAAACTGAATTTCATTTACACCCAATCAGAAGTTAGCTTCAGATTTTTAAAGTTTACTCCTCTGCCAGTAAGCGAAAAAACACGTTTTTACGTTTTTTAGTTTTCCAACTCCAACGTTTACAATAACAGACGCGCAAAGTATACTAAAAATTAAGCATATTTCAAAGGTTACACATCACACTTGGTCGCGTCCTCAATACTGAGTTAGATGTGAAGGTGTAAAGTTTAAAATCTGGTGTAAAAATTACGGTTTTTCGCTGACTTCTTATCAGCCAACTTCTCCGGTTATGAATTAGGTTGTGCTGCGGACTATTCTTAAAAATGAAGTACGTGTCGGCGGTTACAAACCACACTTGGTCGGAAATACTCTACACTCTATACTGAATTATTTCTAGAGGTGCTAAAGTACTAGCTCTGTGCTGAAAAAACGTTATTACAATTATTCTGTCTGCTTAGTTCCCCGTGTATGAATTGGTATGTCCGCTCTTATATAAAACATTAAGAACGTCTCAAGGGTTACACATCGCAGTAAGATGCACTTCTTTACGCTTAATATTGTGTTAGTTCTGGGGTGTAAAATTCTAAGTCTGGGGTGAAAAACACGTTTCTGCATCGGTTTTGTTAACGATCTTCTTCCGTTATGAGTGGGGACAAGATCTCAACTCTAAGGACGTCTAGCGCTTAAGAATCACACATTCTACCGAAATAATTAGTTTGCAGTCAATGGAGGTGTAATCTACTTTACACTAAAGGTTTAATTTGGTCCCGAGTGTTGCGGAGGGTCAATTTTTCTGCAAAACGATCATTTAATATATATCAGGATTACGAATCAGGTTTTAAACATTCTTTACACTGAGCAGTTGTGTGAAATTTATTCTGAGAATTAAGTTCAGCTACAGAGCATTGCCGAAAGTAAATTAAAAGAAAAAATATTTTCCGGAACATAAGGATTTCTGCGTACTATCAGGAATACGAACCTGACTGCCATTCTCTATACACCCTCTAGTAGTATAAATTATACGCTTCAGGTTAACTACATGTCTGTGAGGTTTTACGTTGTAAGAGCTAAGTTATATTACAAACTGCTCTCCGAAAAATCAGCGATTATACTTTACACTAAAGGTTTACTTTGGTCCCAGAGTATTGCGGAGGGTTAATTTTTTCTGCAAAACACGTTGTATGAGGTAACTTTTTTAAAGGACCCTTTTAGTGTTATTCGAGTATTTCATTTCGGCAAGTTACCTCTGCGTTCCTTGATCGATTCACTCAGATCATGCTAATCAAAAGTAGGGTACTAGCAAAGGAAAATGCTCCAATGAAAGTAAAAGGACAAATATACTTGGAATAGCGGATTATTAAAGGATATAAAAGGAGGTGACTTGAAAAAGTCACCTATGCGCGTAAAAAATCATCGGAATCTTCTAAAAATCAGAGTTGTCTAAGCAACACAAAAATTGAAGTATATTCTGAGGCCTCTAAAATCAGAAAGGTGTTAAATTAAAACATTTCTCACTGGTTTAGTAAAGAGTTTGGAGGGAAACGTAGGCCTGCGCTAAGTGGCCTATATTTAGTCAAGGCTCAATAGATGAATTATAACATTCGCATCATACTGTTTATTATGGCTCTACAATTACACGTGTTATGCTAGCATGATGATATGATACAGGTTCATTTTCCTCCGTTTTGGCATCCTACGATGAGCTCCGGTCCATCATTAGGCACTATTGCATTTGTTTGCATGCTTATCTCGCTCACTCTTCTTGCGCCGTGTCCTAAATTCTTTGGTGCAAACCTGTTTGCACATATTTAGTGCTTATGCGCGCTTCTATGCTATCAAATATGGGCGTGGAGAGTCTGGGGGATAAACCATGCACGCACAGCATGGGAATTCCGGGAGGAGGAATTATAAAGTGCCTTTTTAGAATTAAAAATGGTAGATACGCGTCGAAAACATCGTTTACAGCGAAAAGAATGGGAAGAGTCGGAACAAATTGAACGAAATATAGTCAAAACATGAAGTATAATTGTGCGAAGCACAAAAAAGGGAACTTTCAAAAAATCGCCAATTCTGAGGGGATGAAAAGGTTTTTACAAGGTGTAAAAATTTTGGGGGGGGGGGGGTAAACCCCTTCCAAGATCATGTATGTTATACAACCCCCGAAAACGTTGAAAAACCCACGACAGATTACTGTAGACTCCAGAATTCTATTTTAGAGTAACATTTTTGACAATTTATGGCGATTTTTTAATGATTTAACCCCCACCCCTTCAGAATTTTTTGCTGCCCATGTATGGTTGTCATTGCAGGAGCGGCTCTTCATGTTTACATTTAGTTAAGGTTGTCAAACTGAGGCCACAATTACTTTCTTCTGTAGGCCGCAGAATATACTTCGATTTTTGTGTTGCTTAGAGGAACCTGATTTTTAGCAGATTCTGATGATTTTTGCGCGTATCGGTAACTATTTCCTAGTCCCCTCCTTTAACGTCTTTAATAACCCGCTATTATAAGTGAATTTGTCCTTTTTGTTCCATCGAAGCATTTTTCTTTGCTAGTACTTATCTATACATGTGTATCTTGCAAAAATTTTCAATTGAGACCAAAGAGAAGAATATAACTTTTTCCATTGTCTCGCCACATGAACATTTACATAAGCCTAAACAAGCGTTCAAGAACCCAGTAGGTCTAATCAATGGTGGATAGGCTTATTGGGTCCTCGTACACCAGCTCAGGTTAACAGATAGTACAAAACTAAACCTTAACTTTTAACATTCTCCGCATAAATTAGCAAAGTAAAAATTTTTGTTTTAAAATAAACATCTTTTTGTGATCGGCAGTCCCGAATTATTTTAATTTTCTAATTTTGAGAAAATAAATTCCTTAAAAAATCCTATACTTCCTTGGCTCCTCAAGCGCCTTAAAGCACGACTTGAATAAAATGCGTTTATCAAACCAAGGACAATGAGCTGAAATCCTCTCTGGTTGTGTAAAACACAACCAAAATTTACTTTTTCTTCTTTTCTGCTTAAGCATTGTAGTAGTTTTTTGATCGTAATTCATTGAAAAAATAATTTTCCTGAAAAATAACTCACACATTTGGAAAAAGCATAAAGAATTGCACAAAATGAACGGTAAAAGCAAGTGTCAATAATGCGTAATTTCAAGTATATTCGGCTTTTTTCATCTGAGCATTTTTTTCATACCAGTACCCTATTTTAATTCAGCTTAACAATTCGGAGGTCAGAATTATTCACAAACATATCATTCTCATTGTAAACAAGACAAATCTAACCTTGTTTAAACACAGTTACATTATCAAACCAATTTCTTTACACTTAGCAAAACAATATCCAAAAAACAGGCCTTTGTAGAAAATTGTATTCTGTGCAGTTACATACTATAGAATTTTATTCTGCATTATGGTAAGAGCCATGAAGAACACTTCAAAAATCAGGGTCGAAATTATGGGAAAGGGGGACAGGGGGGCGGCCGCCCTCTTCCATTGGCACAAAATAATGCGCAAAATTAAAGATTTTTGAGCGATTTTTAGCGATTTCCGGGTTAAAACGGCTAATTTTTCCGCATAGTCAGGGTTCCGCCCCACTCCTTAGGGGTACCGCTCCCTTGGGAAAATCGAAAATCCTGAATCCGCCACTGTCAAAAATCACCATATAGATCAACGACCTGTGAGCGTAAAGAAAATCGAAAGTTAGATCCGCAATTGTGATGCTATGGGAACATTTTAAAAATTAACTTCTGCAACGATCTGGGAGCTAAACTTGATTATCTGTATAGACGCTACGCTCCTACAAATAGCTCAAAAATAGAGGGCTAATAACGAGTGTGAAGGAATGCAATGAAGTTCAATTTGTGGCAAGCTGACAACAAAATATTGTTTATCACTCAAATCTTATATTTTCTAAATTTCTATGCCATACAAATTTGCTAGGCATCAATACTGAATTGTTCACAGGATGATAACAAAATCTAAGATCATCTGATATCTAAATGTAGATCAACAATCACTGGATGTAGAGAAAAATTTAAAATCAGTGATGTTTCGCTGAACCTTCGAAAAATTAGCATCCTGCAACGCTCTCTGCAGCTGGAATTTATTTTAAGTGTAAACTTTGCACCTTCATGAATGAAGCACCATTAAGTGTAAAAAACGCAATAGTCCAATGTGTAGCGCTTAAACCAGGACGCACTTTTTGCACAATTAACACGTTGCATCTATAAGCGGAGAGACTTGCAAAAATCTGGTTTTCCTCAACTTTTTACACTTGAGGTAGTGCAGATCTAGAGCCGTGAGTATAAACAAATTTTTAAAACAGATTCGAATATTTAAATTAAGGCCGAAAATTAAATAAAACTTGGCCCTCCTCAAGTGATAATAAAGGTATGAATTTTTGGTGTAAGCTTTCACTAACTAATAGCCCGGCAGTCAGAAAAGTAGGTGATATTTAAGAAAACACGGGCAATGAGTTTCTTAATCATCTACTTTTTTAGATACTGCACCTCACAGATGCGCGCTATTATTGCTGTGGAGGCTGCTCATATTTTGAGCTAATTATGCATAGGCACATTCGCGCTAATGCGCTTATGTGTGTAGGTGCAAATCCAGAGACAATAATTTGTAAAACAGCAATATTAGATCATACTGAATGATCAAGAATATGCTTTTCACCGTTTTAAAAACGATTGTGTCCCAACATGGCCACCAGTCCCAACACGGCCACCATCCCAACACGGCCACCGTCCCAACATGGCCACCGTCCCAACAAAGCCACTTTCTCAACAAGGCCACTATCACTGGTTTTTAATCACTTAAGTAGGTATTAAAAGTTAATTACATGAAGGTAATTAGGCATGGATATACATGTGATAGCAATTAAATTGATGACTAAAGTTAGTTTATTGCATGCATAAAAAATTTTGCATGCAACGAAGTACTGTTCTGCACTGTGGTCGGGTTGTGCATGTTGGGCGCATCGGAAACATTGAATATTTGTTAATAGTTTCAAAAAGCGGTAGGTAGTCAACAGTCGGCACACAATTACCAAACAAGATACAGCTTAATGTAAATACGATTTTATTTATCGCATCGTGCACCTCATTGACAATAAAACAGGTATGTATGTAGGTAGTGCAGTGTCAAGATATTGAAAAGGTAACGTCCAGGGTGACCGACAGTCCCGGGTCATCGACAGTCCCGGGTGACCGACAGTCCCGGGTGACCGACAGTCCCGGGTCACCGACAAATAGTATAGAAATAGATCTGTCAATCAAAAAAATTCCCGAGTGACCGACAGTACCTACTGATCGACTGTTCCGAGTGGCCGACAGTCCCGGGTGGTCGACTGTACCGGGTGGCCAACAGTCCCGAGTGGCCGACACTGTACCGGGTGATCGATAGATGGCATGAAAATTCCCAAATGACCCGGTTGTACTATTACTATGGATAAATATTTTTTAAAATCGAAATACGTAGTTTTTCATTCTCTTAGAACAGCAATAAAGTTTGCACTGGCATAAATGTGAGTATCAACTTATTACATGTACATATTGTATTGTATTTAAATTTATTATATGTGCATATTTACTAACAATTTTGTATCAAATAACAAATATTCATTTTTGTCCAGTCGTCTTTAAGATCTCGAATTACTTATATTTTTGTGCGCGTTAAATTCGGCCTAGATCGTAGTTTCACATGCGCTATGGAATACATAAGCAATAAATCGCGTTTAGGCACCTTCAGAATCAAAAAATTATAAAATAAAACCTCATTTGCATTCTGAATCGGGCGGATACTCAAACCTTTTTGGTCAAAATAAACATTTTCAAGTGAAGCGTTGCACAGTATTTTCGAAAACTGAGAAACTGGCTGCATAAAAGTCTTGGCTACGCCTCTGTTTTTGATTAAATGGCGAGTAAATCATTTGATGGTACATTCGCAGCACTGAAGTTACACAAATATGTAGCTGTAATTTTGCAGCCACGATGAGTTTAAGTAGGATAGCACTAAATATTACGAAATGTAAATAATGAGGCCTTTTTACCAAATCCTGCATGTTTTAAATTTGTTATGAATTCATATGAGCAATGTTATTGCATTGGTAAAACTATTTATGTGCATAAATTGGTACCAACTTAAAAAAGGCATTAATTTTCCGGAATCATTTGTCAGTTAAGAATTTTCATGACAATTTTATTATTATACCACTTGTCGGTCACCCGGGACTGTCGGCCACCCGGTACATTCGGCTACCCGGGACTGTCGGCCATCCGGTATAGCCGGCCACCCGGCACTGTCGGCCAGACGGGAATTTTTTTAGATTGACAGATCTATTCTTAAAACCATTTGTCGGTCACCCAGGACTGTCGGTCACCCGGGACTGTCGGTCACTTGGGATTGTCGGTCGTCCGGGACACAATCATCAAAAATGTGCCGTTGAAAAAAGGAGACACATACCTATGTGGATTAGGTTAAAAATAGAAAACTTATGCCCAAAAACAGTATAAAACAGTCGGTGTCGTTTCGTGGCACATTTTGCTCTTAATCTGCTAGTGTCAATACTACATCTTAAAAATCGATATGAATGATTTTGGACCAGTCCAAGAATTTTTTGAATCAGGAATTATCGTATAGCCTGTTAATTGTTGAATCGCGAAATCATCCTAACAATTACTATTTGTTTAAAAAGAAATCTCCTAAACGTCTGTCCAATAACGTTTCAAATTATTATTATATTTGCAAGTTTTGTTTGGTGGTAGCCTTGATGAGACAGTGGCTTTGTTGGGACGGTGGCCATGTTGGGACGGTTGCAATGTTGTAACTATGGCCATGTTGGAATTTCGGTGGCTGTGTTGGGACGGTGGTCTTGTTGGGATCGGTGGCCGTGTTGAAATTTTGGTGGCCATGTTGGGACGGTGGCCATGTTGGGACGTTCACTTAAAAACAGCTAGTTAATCAAAGAATCATCATAATAATGTTCAGAAATCTATACACATATGCATGTATATAAACTGTCCGCTATATAAGAGCAGATATAATTAGTCTCAAACTACGTATGTAATGCTAACTGCTGAGATAAATAGGTAGGTATCTACGCAATTTGATAAATTAGCCGTATTATTGTGGCTTAGCATCATCGAACGTGCAATTTCTAGAAACCTGATATTATAATAGTTTTCTTGATCCAACCTGCTAAAGGGAAAATTAGCATCTTGGTCAACGAAAAAGAATATCGGAGCATTTCATTGGAACATGTTTATTGCACAGGTAAAACAAACATACAGCCTACATACTTTGAATAGCGAGTAAAGTCAAATTTGTCTGAATTGTAAGAACACACGACTGACTACGAAAATGAAATAGAGCTAAATATACCCCAACTAGCAAAGAAAAATGCTCCGATGGAACAAAAAAGGGGAATATACTTGGGATTGTGAATTATCGAGGATGTAAAAGGAGGGGACTAGGAATCTCCCTATGTTATATGCCAAAAATCGCAAAATATGTTAAAAATCAGACTTTCTCTAAACAATGCAAAAAATCGAAGTATATTCTGCGGTCTCTGAAAAAACGTATTATTTTAAAATAATTTTCTCTGATTGACATAATATCTTAAAAGCATATTACGTAATGCAACTTTTTGCAGACTTCATTCAACTTTGAGTTGCTTAATAATGTGACTGAAAGTGAAATGCTGTTAACAAATCATAATTAAGTTGTTCGTATTTCATTATTACTAAGCATGTCACTTAGCAGATACAGCCATTCTAAGTGTCAAAGTGCAAGCAATATTCAAATTACCAAAAAATTGATTGAAAAAAGCAGCGAATTAGCAATGCAGTAGCTAAGCGAATTGAATGAAATAGTACATATCGATGCATTCAAGACAATCGATGATATTGTTGGTTCAAAGCAGTAGGAAACACGGAAGCTGACGTGCAACAGACCTTATGTAGATACTCTTTTACACATGTCTACAACAATTGTTTACTAAACTTTTACATTTTACAAAGGCCGCAGAATATACTTCGATTTTTTGCATTGTTTAGAGAAAGTCTGATTTTTAACATATTTTGCGATTTTTGGCATATAACATAGGGAGATTCCTAGTCCCCTCCTTTTACATCCTCGATAATTCACAATCCCAAGTATATTCCCCTTTTTTGTTCCATCGGAGCATTTTTCTTTGCTAGTACCCTACTTTTAATTAGCAAGATTTGGAAATACAATACTAGATTCCATTTACTGTGCGGTTCTTCTAATAATTGAATGGTTTAAACTTTACAAAGCTACTAGTTGTAGAAGAAACAAACATTCTGATTAGTAATTCTTATGTTACGTAGAACATCCTGTAAAGAAATATGCTTCCAAAACTTTCTAGAGCTAAACTTAATTTACATTTTAAACTTTACACAAGAGTGTAAAGAATTTTAGTGGGATTAATAATTTCGATATTGCTCTGATATAACGATCAGCATTTATTAAGAAATGAAACCTCTATAATGTTCTAAGAACAAATTAACATTAGGTGTTAATCACTTTACACTACTCTTCATGCGCCCCTAGCAGACGTATCACATCTGTTTCCATATATATTTTACGACTTTAGGGAAAAAATAAGTTACCGTGAGGCTCTAGAATGAAGCTTATTATATAGTGTAAACTTTACACTAGCAACGAGTGTAAAGAAGATTTTAGTCGGATTTGTAAATTCGATATTACTCGGATATTACGATCAACATTCATGAAAAAATTATGTCTCCATAACGATTTAATGACAAATAGACACAGATGTAAACCACTTTACATCACTGTTGAGTGTAAACAAACGCGCCCAGCTGACGTCCCTTATTTGATTCCATGTAAATTTTCAGATTTCGGCAAAAAATTTAGGTTTTTGCAAAGCTCTAGAACGAAGATTAACCACTTTACATCACTGTTGAGTGTAAACAAACGCGCCCAGCTGACGTCCCTTATTTGATTCCATGTAAATTTTCAGATTTCGGCAAAAAATTCAGGTTTTCGCAAAGCTCTAGAACGAAGATTAATTAGCAGTGTAAACTTTACACAACCGCCTAGTGTAAAGAGGACTTTATTCCGATTTGTAAATCTGATATTACTCGGATATTATTATCAACATTTATGAAAAAATTGCATGTCTACAATGGTCTGAGGACAAATAAACAATGAGTGTAAACTACTTTACATCACTGTTGGATGTAAACAAACGCGCCTACGTGACGTCTCACATTTGATTCTTTGAAAATTTCTAGACTCCAGGAAAAAATTAGGTTTCTGGAATGCTCAAAAACGAAGATAAATACATTTGTAGTGTAAACTTCATGTAAACACCTAGTGTAAAGAAGATTTTGGTCAGATTCGTAATTTTGATATTGTTCCGATATTACGATTAATATTTATGAAAAAATTAAGTCTCCATAATGTTCTATGGGCAAACTAACAATAGGTGTAAACCACTGTACAACACTGTAGAGTGTAAACATACGCGCCAGACTGGCATATCAAATTTGGTTCCTGGTCTATTTCTAGACTTGATAATCGTGTCCCTGACTCATAACCGGAGAAGCAGGCAGAAAAAACAAGACAAAAACGCATTTTAAACACCAAATTTTTGACTTTACACTCGCTAAATATTAATGTATACACAATTTGCTTTGACATGCACCCGATATAAAGCACTTTATTTTTATTCTATTGGACTTATCCCGACTTCTGGACGGAGAAAGTGGCGAACAAAAAAAGCAACAAAAACGTATTTTCCATCATTTAGAACACTGTAAACTTTAAAATTCCGTACCGAACTCCCCATTGAGTTTAAAGAAATTCGGTTTGGTACAATTTGTAGCTTTTAAATCGTAGTACATTCCTGTGTGCCAAAATTCTCTTGCAAAAATTATTTGGTATGATTTATTAATCAAAATTCGGAAAAAACGTGTTTTTTCGCCCATTTTTTACCTCTGATTTCGAACTTTACACCCCCATAAATAACTCAATATTGCGTTTTTTAAATGCGGTTTGCTGCGATGTGTAGCCTCTGAGAGGCACTTTATTACTGCTGTATTCAATTTACCCTGACTCATAAGCGGGAAAAATTTGGCAGAGAAATCTTAGTTAAAATCCGTTTTTTACACCATCCACTAGAGTGTAAACTTTAAACCCCAGGATCTAACTCACCATAGAGCATATAAGACTTTGCTTATATGCAGAATGTAACCCTTGATCCGCTCTACATTTCTGTCAGAAAACATTTTAAAAAACTAATAACCGGAGTTAGTATCGGACATAAGCAGGTTGAAAACTCGACCAAAAAGTGCTTTTTCACCCCCAGATTTTCGCACTCTTTACACTGCCATTCGATAACTAATGCGAATTTCAAAAAACAAAAAAAGTGCCATCTGTAGAATTCATCCCTCTATTATCCTATGCTGTTCAATTCTTCAAGTCATCAATACTCAGTTGTCCACATGCCGCAGTAAAAAGGTCCCAAAATTTGTCCTATGTTATAACGTTACACAAAAACTTTACACCTTCTTTACACAGTCAGTTTTGAGTTTCAAGAAAAACAAAAAAACACAGGCAGCGAATTTTTTTATTATCTTTCTTTTAAAAAAAACCGCACCTTCCAGAAGTGTCCCGTTATAGCTGTAGAGGGGGTGCACAGGTGTTAGGGGTACCCAAGTATATTATAGGTACGCGCTAACGCGCTACCTAAGATACATATGTTGTCATTTGCTTATAACTGAAATCATTTAAGTTTAACGTAAACATCGAATAATTTCAAATTTTTCCACCAGTTTTTTATCGATTGTTACACAAAATTACAGCTTAATATATCATAGGTAGCGCGTTAGCGCGTACCAATAATATACCTACTTGGGTTGGGTCCTCGAAGCATATGACTATCCCCCAACAGCAACATTGGGACATTTCTGGAAGGTGCGATTTTTTTTAAAGTTAGATAATTAAAAAATTTTGAGCAGAATTTTTTGTTTATACTCAATACCGACTTTGTAACGAGCTAATGAGTGTGGTAAAGTTTTGACGCAACGCTGTAACATAAGGCGATTTTTGTGGTTTTTTTAGGACCGCTTGTACACAACTCGGAGTAAATACCTCATGCGATTTAATAGTACAGAATTGGAAAGAATATAATTTTCTTGAGACACCTTTTTTTAAATTTCGCATCAGTTCTCGAGGGGGTGTAAAGAGTTTTAAAATATGTGGTTAAAAACCAGTTCCGATCGGATTTTTGACTTGCTTATGTCTGGCAACAAATCCGGTTATGAGACTCAAAATTTTATTTTGATAGAAATGAACTACGACTCAGTGGCTACTTTTGGTTCAACAGCAAACTTTTGTGCACTCAGTACAGAGTTAGGTATGGGGTGTAAACTAAACACTCTAGTGGGTGATGTAAGAAAACAGGTTATGTCAAGAATTTTTCCGCCAAAAATAGAGTAGGTCTAAAGGGTTCCATCGGAGCATTTTTCTTTGTCAGTTAGGTATGTAGTATATTATTATAAATCAGAAAGGGATAATAAAAAGAAAAGAATGCATCAAATTAAGATATCCTGAAAAATAAAACATTAGTCAGGAAAGGAATTTTTCAGCAGAAATAAAAAAACAAGCTCTAAAGGCGAATGGTTCAGATCGGATTTGAGCACTCATAGCTTGCTTCGTTATAATTTTATGCGCCTGAGTCGAATATAACAAGAGTAAAGTTTAACGGCTTTTTGCATCGGATGGGCACTGTACACAGAGGAATTCTTAGAAGCGCTAAAAAGACTTAAAAATCTCATTTTTGAAATAGAAATAATTTTACGGAATATATTTGGTACGAGTACCACACGGTTGCATGGTTTTGGGCTCTCGAGTTGATTTCCGTGTATTTCATTTACCTATTTCATGATATCATTCAACTTGAGCTTAGCTCATGCGCTGCATCGATGTGAATGCACATGATCAAGCTTAGGCCTAAATCTAACCTAAAAAACATGTATTAGGCATAAGCTAGCACTCACCCATGTTAGTCATTCGTCACTTCATTGCGACTGTACCGTTCTTATTCCGCTCGCAACGATGTTCCGAAATGGGCTATCGATTTAAATCCCGATGTCAAAACGTTTTTTCATTTTCTTTTTTCCCACACTTTAGCGATGATCGTAAAAATTTTTTTGAAAAATAAAAAAAAACAGAAAGAAAAAATTTTCCGACAACGGAAATTCACTCGGAAGCCCATTTATAAACATCTGTGTAGTCCTCGATTATGATCGTTTACAAATCTCACGTATTCCGAAAATTAGCCTAATCTCTCTGCTATAGTCTGTTCCATTCCAAACGGCCCAAGCTGTAATAGCTTGAACATTTTGTGAACGGGGAGGCTTGTTAATACGAACATACATATGTTAAACGTCGCTCGTAAGTCTGGAAGAAGAAATAAGATTAATTTATATGAGTATATGTAAAAACGAGGTTGCTGCGACCAGTACGGAGAAAAAATAATATTATCGATAATATCAATTGTTGCCAATATTACCTATATCCTTTTTCCCTTGTATACAAAAAATTTCTTCGTTGTTATACCTCGTTTTAGATGTATTTAAAATTAAATTCAAATTAATAAAAATCCCGAGTTTTTACCACTCTTTGTGGATGATTTGTTAAGAAAAAATATTTCAGCTTTCCCAAGCTGTACAGGCCACCCTACTCTGAGAATAACAAAAATCCCTTATGTTTTATACAGCGGAATATTAGAAACGGAGTCGGGTAATTTTATGGGAATGTTAATCCCACAATAAAAATTTTAAAAACTCAGCGGAACAAAATTCTGTAAGAGAAGCGGCAAAAATATTTCCTATGGACGAATTGGTATTGTCCCAATATTGCATTACTGCGAGTCAAAGAAATTCACGCAGCATCAACTGGCAGAATCAAGCTGGCGATCACACTTTTACCGTTTCTACACATTATCAATTTTCTTTTATTCTTATTGTCATTTTATTCTGCATTGCTCCGTTTTCCATTTTACTGTGAATATTTCTAGACTAAGAAAGAAAAACGCTTTGGTGTGACAAATAGGACGAATACACTTGGAAACACACGCATCATTCAGGACATAAAGGATCGAGACTAGTGAATAAGTGACCTGAATTAAAAAAGGATCAATTCTTCAGAAAACGTTGAATTGGGGCAAGGCGCTAAACACGCGCATTAACTATCTGTCACCGAAATGTGTAGGACGTGTGAGAATAATCAGCGAGACAATATGAATTATGGCGGAAAGCAAAGGCAAAAGCGAAAAATGTTAGAAGCTCTGAGTACAAAGTGACTGTAAAATAGGGGAAAAT
Source organism: Mermis nigrescens (assembly GCA_036768485.1). Classification (NCBI taxonomy): domain Eukaryota; kingdom Metazoa; phylum Nematoda; class Enoplea; order Mermithida; family Mermithidae; genus Mermis; species Mermis nigrescens. The sequence continues at coordinate 1,213,564 of JAVLUZ010000191.1, forward strand.
GTTGATCCTAATTACAGACGCACGCCATGCTAGCGTGTTTTTCGAAATTTTTTTGTACAAATTTGATAATTTTTGCTGTCAGACTATTAATATTCACAGAGCTAAAGAATATTGAGGGCGGTAAAAAAATGACTGAATTTCTTGGTGCTTTGTGCCATTTATGATTACTGAACAACGCTAATATTTGCTTGGAAATTGAATAATTCTGGCTAAAAATTCTATTTGCACGATTACTAGGACATAACCCCCGAGTGCCTAAAAGGTTAAATCGTTGTTTTTCATTTTTGCTGTTTATTGTTAGAGGCTCAATTGGATCTTGCAAAGTCACATGACAATTCCTAGCCCATTCATAATTATTGTAGACCGACGACAATTTGATTGCGTCCCAACATGGCCACCAGTCCCAACATGGCCATCGTCCCAACACGGCCACCGTCGCAACACGGCCACCGAAATTCCCAACACGGCCACCGTCCCAACATGGCCACCATCCCAACACGGCCACCGTCCCGACACGGCCACCGTCTCAACATGGCTACCGAAATTCCCAACACGGCCACCATCTCAACACGGCCACCGTCCTAACACGGCCACCGTCCCAACACGGCCACCGTCCCAACATGGCCACCGTCCCAACAAAGCCAGTGTCTCAACAAGGCCACGATCACTATATTTTAATCAGTTTCAGTAGGTATTAATAGTTAATTACAGAAAGGTAATTAGGCATGGATATACATGTGTCAGCAATTAAATTGATGACTAAAGTTAGTTTTTTACATGCATAACGAATTTTGCATGCAACGAAGCATTGTTTTGCACTGTGGTCGGGTTGTACATGTTGGGCGCATCGGAAACATTGAATATTTGTTAATAGTTTCGAAAAGCGGTAGGTAGTCGGCAGTCGGAACACAATTACAAAACAACATACAGCTTAATGTAAGTACGACTTTATTTATCACATTGTGCACCTCATTGACAATAAAAACGGTATGCATGTAGGTAAACTGAAAAAATGATGTACGTGGCCCATGGACGTGCCAGTGTCGAGATGAAAAATGTGAAGTTGAAAAAGGAAACACACTAATTTGCCGCCTCGCTGAGGTACAAATCTACGTTTCAAAACTTAACAATTACCTTTCTATACTATTAATACCTACTTACGGATCCACTGATTAGAATAAATTGGTGGTGGTGGTGACCTTGTTGAGACAGTGGCTTTGTTGGGACGGTGGCCATGCTGGGACGGTGGCCGTGTTGGGACGGTGGCCGTGTTGGGAATTTCGATGGCCGTGTTGGGACGGTGGCCTTGTTGGGACGGTGGCCATGTTGGGATGGTGGCCGTGTTGGGACGGTGGCCATGTTGGGAATTTTGGTGGCCGTGTTGGGACGGTGGCCATTTTGGGACGGTGGCCGTGTTGGGACTGGTGGCCATGTTGGGACGTTACCGACAATTTCGTAAGTTGAGAAATTAAATATTTAACTTCAAATTGCGTTTAAGATGTTTGAAAGCTTTGAAAAAATTTCTGATGTCTCGAAATTCATCCATTATACGTACTTTAGTATCCTCTTAAGGACCTTGAATATGTGCTGCGACTAAGTAGTCGGGAACTCGAAAGTATGCATAATTAGCACCTTAATTCTGGGCCCGGGGTCCAATGCTTTTTAGCGGTAAAGAAATGCCGAAAAATTGATGATAACGGCAGAAAACGCCATCTTTTACATTTTTATAATGCATAAGTGGCTATACCTACGAATTATTACTTGCCATTTTTCGAACTAAAGGAATACCTATCTAATCTACAAACTACAGTTTATGAGGAGGATCCAGAAAATGAAACTTAATTCTTTATCATTACCATCTCTTTTGTCTTGATTTCTAAAGTTATTATTCTTTTATTGCAATATCGAATGGATAAAAGTCGAAATCAATAATATGTGCATTGAATGGTTTTCCAAACTTATTTAAATCAACTTCTTTTCAGTTTGATAAATTTTTACGTTTTTATGCCAGCCATAATTCAATCTCTACAAAAATTTGATGTGCTGAGTAGGATATTGCAAAACGATTTTAAATGTAGAAAATATTATTCGGCATAAGAAATCAAGACGAAAGAGTCGGGGAGGATGAAGAAGTAAGTTTTTAGAATTTACTACATATGTTGGCCCGAAAAATAAGGCTAAATTGAAGAAATTAATGAAAAGAAAAATGATTAATTTGAGCAAGTAGCCTCAATGAACGAAAAATTTCCCGTGAAAACTGAAATAAATTACGGATCAATAATGACCGGTAATTAATAGGTAAGGCATACTTTTTTGATAATCTGCTTGAATAGTCGAGTAGACCTATCGATCGACACTTCTTTCTTTTGAAAATTTTGTCAACAAAATTCAATAGATAAGAAAACGGGAAAAAACGAGGAAACAAAGCTAAAAATAAATGACTGGTAGAATCATATTGAAGCAATAAATTCAAAAGTTGTATCTTACATTTACCATTTAAAACATCCGTGTGATCGACTCTAATGAGATGGGAGTAACCCCGAAATTTAAGTGTTTTGCAAATTCTATTTGTCCTTAAGACCGGAATTCGAGGCGCGCTAGATTTTTAGAAATCTTGCAATCGAATGAGCAATTTATTTGTTTCCTTGAAATTTACAAAAATAGACGCTATGCAATAGACAGATTGAACAACCGTTTGCATCACAATACGGCAACATTAAAAAAAACGATATACATACATATGCGCGAGTATTTACATGTCATACGGACCAGAATGCTCTTACCATACATAAATTAATAATTTCCGTTTTTGATCCTTCCATATTAGTCTTTGCAGAAATTCAAAAAATTGCGTAATCAGTTTTAGATCCGAGTATAAGCTTAAATATCCAAGCCGTAGGCTTAAGCTTAAGCGTAAGCTTAATGAATGCAAATCTTTCAAGAAAACCAGAGGATTATGCGGAATCGTTTGCGTATTTTTCATGCAGAGAACGCAGTCAGATTGTACACCACAAAATCTTAACCATCAAAGAAAATCAAATCATAAATTTAGTTATGAGATCAAACTTCGGCCGCTTTACGTCGTTGCGAATGAAGCAGGAAAGCTGACGACGCTTGCGTCGGCGACAAGTGCGACTTGTCGTGCGGCGAACAGCTGCTGCGGTCCGAAGTCATTGATGCTGGTCTAAAATTGTCAAAAGACATATTCAGCAAAAAAATATACTTCTAAATTGATTATAAGAAACCTAGCGCAAAAACTGAATTAAGTGAGTTCCATACATTCGAAAAAATTTTCATTCAGATTAAATTCTCCATTTTCAAAAAAATCATTTTCGAAGGTATTTGTTTTTATCGTTTAGAAAACAGCATCGCCAAGAACTTCGAAACTAGTATGTTTGACGCGCATCTATCCGTCGATTTTTCAGCCCGAGAATGCGCTGTAGAAAATATTTTGGATTCCCCTTATTCTAGTTTACCGTACACGTACTTTGGCTACCGCAGAGTCCATTTGACTAAAAAGAGTTAGGCCTACTGTTTTTCGATTTTCGGCATTCAAACACAAAAATTCAAAACGACGCTTAAGCGTTTTAACCACACTTTTAATAGTAGTGGATTCAGGAAATTCATACGAGCACGGTACCCTAAGTCTCCTCCGAGTAGTCTGAAATATTTTCGAAAAATCCGCTCATCACCGCTTATCAGCATTTTGCGGTGGCACATTTTATTCTGAATCATTTTTTTGGCTTAAATATGTAGTAATAAAGATTCAATATTTTTTGTTAAAAGCTTTATGCATATCAATGTTTATTCATCTTTTACTAACTTTTCAAAATTTTTCTTTCTGTGTACAAAGTTTAGCGACGCGATTAAACTGAAATTAAAGCGCGGATGATTGCGTCATTCGACAGCGTGAGTCGCATTAGACTCAACCTAAATGAATAAACTTACTCTGTTGAAAATTCAAATCACGAAGCGCATAAATGAACCCGGCGGCGAAGAAACTAATAAAAAAGGATTAGGCTCTATTTCATTTGCTCGATTTGATGGAATGCATAAAACGCTGCTAGCGTAAAGTGACAAGAAACCTGTGAGTGGAAGGCCCTGAGTTGGTTTCATCGACGAATTTCCACAAGTGGACGTTGCGGGGTACAAATGCCTGTTGGTTGTCCGGGTCGAAACCTTCGTTAGCAAAGTACTCCTTAAGGTCGTTCCAAGTCACCTTAGCGCCGCCCTTTTTCCTGCGCATTGCCGTAATTACGTGCATCATTTCGCGGAAGTCCTCGGACATTCCCAAAAATCGACGCCTAGCCCGGCCGAAATAATGAATTTTGCGAAAGTATCGCTGCAAGTGAGTGCTGGCTAAGTCTACGCACCTTAAGAATCGCGCCCGAATTACGTTGTTGTAATTATTCAAGTATTTATTATTTATTAGCAGTATTAAATTATTAATATCATTATTTATTTAATTTTTTAATTATATATTAACTATTCAATTATGATTTCAAAAAATTATCAAATCAGTTATATTAATTTTTTAATTATTTTAGTGTTTAATAGATTATTGCGTAATTACTTAAATTATTTAGGTTGCGCAAAAATCAAAAATTAATAAGAAATTAAATAATTTCAGATCACCATTATAACAAATTTTGTAGCAAGCACCTAACGCACTCTAGATTTATTGAATTTTTCCTGAGTTAACGAATCCTAGACTTTCCTCACTCCCTCCTCATGCCCCAGTCGTTAGAGATCAGAGACTAGCGATTTACGGCGATCCTATGAATAGCGAACTTCGGAAATTTTTGATCCTTCTAAAAAGACTTAGCTTAGACGTTAGTAAACTCGTGCGGTTACATTAATAGGCTAATGTCGTTTTCACTACGTTTTAATTGTGCGAAAACTCGCACAACGCGCGCATTATTATTTTCCGATGGCTTTATACCGACAAACTAAATTATGAGGTAGTCGCTGTCTCATAAGCAGTGTGATTTAGAATTTCGAATTCGGCACTCTGCTAAAACCGTACATAGTGACCACGGCTAATCCGATGATGACGTAGGCGACGATTAGGGCCAAGTAGAAGGCGTTGTGTACCTCGACGTCGCCCAAACCCACCGTGACGACTGTATTGAACGCGAAATGGAATGCGTGGATGAAGCTCCACGACTGGTGCATGCGGAACATCAGCGCCCCTACGCTGCAGTACAAACACATCGAGAAAAAATAGCCGCCGATGGGCAGCCAAAGGCTGTCCATTGATCCATCACCCTCGTCGTCCTCGGACATCATATTATCCGCATCTAGGTCATCTTGCGCGGCCAGCTGCAAAACGACTAAACATAAAAAAATCCGCTTCCTTTAAAATTTTTCAAGAGCCACTGCTGGCGCTTCTTAAAAAAATATACGAGCAAAATTACGCTTGAAAATTCAAGATACAGTCTAATAAATTAACTAATTTTAATTCTATTTTATAGCTGTTTAGATTTTGGCTTCGTATCATAAAAAAGTGAATAATAGCGAGCGAGAAGCCAGTTTAGTAAAATGCCAAAACTTTTAGATTGTAAGCGTGATACTTTTAAATTGACTCTTTAATGCTGAGTTGAAAGAATAATATTAAAATATTGGGCTGAAATGCGTTGGGGGAGCAGCAAGCCGCTCGTTGCAATATAAGTCCGACTCGAACAAGAGCGCAGCAGGGAGTTAAATACTTTGTTGACCAACCGGTCGAACAAAAAGGCGCAGTGTTTACTTTTAATTAGCTTTTCGTATTCTAACCAAGTGGAAGCTGAAAATTAAACTAAAAACTTTTTAGGGTCGCATCAATTTCACTTAATTTTGTTGTTTTCGAACTCGACGAAAAATTTGAAGCATGATCATATATAATTTTATACAGGGTGGCCCATAAAAAAGGCTACATTCCGATTTGGCAGGTCGTAACTTCGGCTCATGTTAACTTCAAAGTTTCAAACTGGCTGCATTTGATAGATAAAAGTTTCTTCTTTCTAAATGTGTAAAAAATTTTGGCGAATTCTATGTGCTTCGGGCGCTAAGGCAATTTGTTTACACCCTATTTTAATATTGTTTAAAAGCTGATAGCGTCATTGGTCCAGCTAGCAATTTGCACCCTCTTATGACGATATCCTGAAATTTTTTCACTCGCTAGGGCGCGTATCCATTCTGGAGATTTAAAAATGTGCTAATTAATTTTTGTGACTGCATATATTGTCAAAAATGTCAAACAAGGATACCAACATACACAGTTATGTAATACAATGTAGAAACCATATGCTTTAAACAGTGAGGTGTAAACAAATTGCCGCAGTGCAGGAACCGCTAAGAGTTGGCCAAACTTTCAACGTAGATCAGATAAGGACATGTTTACCAATCTAATGCAGCTGGTCTTGAAATTTTATTTTCACATATCTGTATGTTATGTTATGTTATGTTATGATGTTATGTTAGCCTTTTTTATGGGCCACCCTGTATATATTGCATTTAAATTGACAACTTCCACCAGAGTTTTCTTTAAAGTCTATACAATAACGCGTTTGTAAAAAGTTTAAATGTCAAAAAATCACTTATTAATGCGAAAAAATGTACATCGGAATACATTGTCAAGTAAATTAGTGTATATCGAACATGTAAGACGCCTACGAACAAAAGTCTTTAAATAACTGATCTAAGGTATCAAATTTGCCGCGCCACATCCATTCAACCAGATAACTTTCGTATGTATTGGTGTTCATGCGTCCTCACTGAAGTTCGTACAATGTTTTGTTTTTATTTGTAAATAAATTAAAAGTAATGCAAAGCCTTAGAAAATTATATATGGTCAAGCTCCAAACTTTTCGAGGAATCCGAAAATAACAAAAATAAGTGAATTTGATGCAATCATAAAAAAATTTTAGTTTAATTTTCAGCTTCCAGGTGGTACGGGATCTTAATTACAAGTAAATACTGCGTCTTTTTGATCGACCGGTTTGTCAACAAAGTAATTAACTCCATGGGGCCAATTCATTTCCACTTGGGAATCCGAGTCCCAAGTTCCAAGTTTCCAAGACTTGGAATTTCCAAGTTTCCAAGTGTCAGTTCATGTGCTCAAATAAAAATTCCAAGTCATTAGCATTTTTTGACTTAGAAAAATGCCGTTTTTCTCCAAGTCTTCGAGTAAATATTCCAAGTTTCCAAGTGTCTGTCTTTTTGCTCTTTCTAAGCACTTGAAATTTCCAAGTCGGGCTCGGATAGAAATTTCAAAGTCTAATTAACATAAATCTGTTCAAAATGCGCTGCGTGTGAGGTAAGTACGATAAAAGCATTGAGGAGTGTCACATGCGCGTCTCTCGTGAAAACCCGGTTTTTGGTGGAATGTCATTGTGTTTGCAAACACGGCGCTAAAAATGTCGTGCCGAAAACCACCGAACGATAAAATGCGCGAAAAATATTGTTTAGGCAATTGAGGAAAGAAGAGATGTAATTTTTGGGGCATTTTCTGCGAAATTAACGAATAGAGACAAAGAAGTGGCATGGAAAGAAGTGCAAAGAGAAGACGCGCGCGTCGCTAACAGAACCTGGCCAATTTGCAGGAACAAATTAAAACTTCATTTTTGCATCGCAAACTGCCATGAGATTGATAGTATGATTGCCGTGCCAATCAACAAAATCTGGTTCTCTTTCTTTCGGCGACTTGATGCCAATCAAAGTGCCAACTAAGGGCATGCCAATATTTTCCAACTTGTAAAATTCGCTGCACAATTGCTGACATTCATTAGCCATTTCGGCACGCAGCATTAGAGCGCACGACATTAGAGCGCCGACATTAGAGCGCCGACATTACAGCGCAATGGCATTAGAGCGCAGCGACTTTAGAGCACAGCGACATTAGAGCGCAGCGACATTAGAGCGCAGCGACATTAGAGCGCGCGACATCAGAGTGCGCGAAATTAGAGCGCAGTGACATTAGAGCACGCGACATTAGAGTGCTGCGACATTACAGTGTGCGACAACAGAGTGCGCGACATTAGAGCGCGCGACATCAGAGTGCGCGACATTAGAGCGCAGCGACATTAGAGCGCGCAACATAAGACTGCAGCAACATTCGAGCGCGCGACATTGACGCAGTGGCATTAGAGCGCGACATTAGAGAGCAGCGACATTAGATCGCGCGACATTAGAGTGCAGCGACATTAGAGCGTGCGACAATAGAGTGCGCGACATTAGAGCACGCGACATCAGAGCGCCGATATTAAAGTGCAGTTACAATGGTGCGTCATGGAGGCAGACATAAACTTTTTCTTTCCTACGAAAAAATTTGTAACTTTTTGTTTCTAAAAACTGGTGTACAAAAAATATACCTAGCATACATAACGAAAATCACTTAAATTTCTTGTTTGCTTAAGAAGTAGAGGGTAAGTGAGATAAATTCTCTGCAAAAACAGTGTCTACAGACGACCCCTTGCTATGCTAGTTGTAAAGTTGTAGGTGTAAATTATTTCAAAAAAATTTGATCTTAATTCAAACATCTTTTGACCAATGGAGTAGACTGATCTGTTTTCTGACACGTACAGCTCTAAAATTACGGTAGTAAGGGTGTTATTTTCGGACATTATTTTGTAGCTTTTCATTCACTTTCTAATAGAACTATAACCTTTTCACTTGTTTTCTTGACACAGTAATCCAGGATAAGTTTACACAAATTCTGAAGTTTTTATTACTTACTGCACTTTTAGGTTGTTTACTGCATCAATAAAGTTCACGCTTGATTTGCACAACTTACAGTAAATGCGTACAATTTACAAAAAAATGTGAAAATGGATACCGTAATCTGTGTCGAGAAAATAAATGAAAAGGGTATAATGGCGTTACACAAAACCTACTGCTTCAAAAGTTACTGTCCTTTTTCCAAAGATAAGTAAAAAAGTCAAAATTTATACTTTCGTACATACACTAATTCAACCAGTGTGCGACTCAACCAGAAAGTAAAGAAAAGAATTCAAAAGTCTGTTCATTGTTTTACAAAACAAAAGAAACCGCATGCATTTATCACTAGCTCATATCGAGATATTTATGCGTAGGTAGTTAACTTTGCCCCCTTAGCATAAAAGTTTTGTAAAGTTGCGTGGAAAACATCTATTATGGCTGCGCTCTAATGTCGCGCGCTCTAAAGTCGGCGCTCTGACGTCGGCTCACCAGCCATTTCAGGAAATTTCACAAAGTCGTAAAATAAATGTCTAACAATGACACCGACAAATTCGTGAAAAACGGTGCAAACGGTTGCTTTAGAAATACCTGAAAAATATACTTGTCTATTCCTCATTTTCTGCTATTATGAAAATTAATTGTTGGCTGGTAGGCCCGTCTCCTGGATTTGGCTAAGGGAAGTCCAGCATAAATTGGTCTATATCTCGGAAATTTCGTCGGGATAGCCCGCAAAACCCACATTTTTCGACGTTTTTCAACATGCTCTACCCATTACGATAAAAGAATTCAAACATTTTTTCGATTAAGTTTTGTCTCGCTCAAAAAAGCTATAAAATGTGACATTTTTTAGTCGAGTTTGGGCCATAATTCTAAAAATACTTCACATCCGGCGTGGAGAGCCAAAAATTTGAAGATTTTGCGACATGGACATGCGATTTTTCATCTTTCCATGCATTATGTCACCTGAGCAAGGAGGATGGGCATGCGCCCTTCCCCCTCGCAGCCCTGAAATATGGCCCGGTTGGCTGGTGCGATATTGAGTTGAGTATCTTTATTTTAAACTTAAATACCGAAATTTGAACGTATTAACGTATTTTCAAAACGCTTTGAGAATATGTGTCCGAGAACTATTTTCTTTTTCTTCGTGTCAGCTAATATTCATTATTTCCCAGACTCGAGATTTTCAAACAAAACGGGAAAATCTAAGAAATTCATTTCGAAAAAATGATAATTTTCAAATAAGTACCTTTTTACTTATTATTATAAAAATGATTACACTCGCATAATGATTTATGTTGATTTTAAAATGTCACAGGTTTATTTCGATAGATTTGAAAAATATAAGATTTATTTATTAATATATTATTATTATTATTATTACTATTATTATTATTATTATTATTATTTATTAACATTATTATTATTATTATTATTGATATTTGATTATTCATTATTGATCAATTCTTAATTATTATTTGATGTTGTCTTAAAATAAATCGACAAAAACTTTTTATTTTGCATGCTAAAGAATAATAATTATACTACGAGTATCACTGACGACATAGTAAAATGCACTAGAGGTCAGGCATTGAAGTTCAATTAAAATTTTCTGATCGATTGTCAAATCACTGTTTCGTATCCCAGCGGTTTTAAAATAAGGAGATATTCGTTCCATCAGTAATCTAGCGTGAAATGACGTGAGTCTAAAGGCCCTGCTATATTCGCCGCGCGGCGCCGCGTGGCGCCGCGTGGCGAAGTAGCTGCTATTCTTCCAACGCGGCGCCACGCGGCGCCGTGCCGCATGGCGCCGCGTCGCGCCGCGTGACATGGGTTGTGCTGCTGTACTTCCACGCGGCGCCGAACGGCAGAAAAATATTTATTGATGTTGTAACTGCAGTAAAACAGCAAAAAATAAAACATGTGTAAACTGTATACTGTATTCTGTGTCAAGAAAACAAGTAAAAGGGTATAGGTCAACGATTGTGTACATTGAAAACTGTACTCATTTTAGGTTTCTCGCATCATGAAAACAAGTTTTGAAAGGCATGGAGACAAACATTTTCGCACACAGACATCTTAAAAATCGATTATATATTCAATTTTCACGCTTTCACGTATGCATAAACATCAGTACATCATAAAAAATGCTAAAATCAAGCTTTCCCTCATAAATACATGATAAATATAGGCCGCCGCGTCCCACCGCGTGGCAAAAGTTTGATCAGTGTTCAAACTTCAATTTATCTGCCACGCAGCGCCGCGCTGCGCCGCGCGGCGCCGTGGGGCGATGCGCTGCTATACTTCCACGCGGTGCCGCGCGATGCCGCGTTTAGAAGTATAGCAGCACATTTTGTCATTGCGGCGCCGCGCGGCGGGAAGTATAGCAGGGCCTTAAAGCGTTCTTTAAACTGCATCGGCGGCAAATGAAAATTAATTCTCTCCTTGTAATTTTTTGTAATACCGATTTGCTCATCGTCAGATGTATGATCCATTTCGAAGGTCCCGACAAACTTACAGCGCCAAACAATATGCAAAAGATCGACTTAACGCGTTTGGAAAAATTTTTCCAATTGAAAATCGACTCGGGAAAAGTAATGCTTTTTTCCAAGTAAATTTTCCAAGACTTGGAATTCAAGTCAAAAAATTCAGAAGCAAATGAAGCGACCCTTGGAAAAAGGAAAATGACGGAGCAAATGAACAGAGACCCTGAAAAATTTAGCGTTTTTCTAAGACTTGGATCTTGGGACTTGGTATTCCAAGGGCTCCTGACGCGCTCTTGTTGGAGTCGGACTTATTTTGCAACGAGCGGCGTGCCCCAAATGCATTTCAGCCAAATATTGTTTAAAAACGTATTATACGAGTAGTAGTAAAACGATAAATAATAGCCGAAAAATAAATGCTATAGGCGAAATTGGAAGAATTAAATTTCGTAAAAAAATGAAAAATTCGTTATTTCCGTCGTCTGAAGCATAGACTTCGTTAGATGCGTGTCATCCGGATAATACGGAATCTTCCTCTAAATTCACCTCGCTAAGATAAAAGAAATTTCAAAATGCTACAATGTATGTTAAACTCGTTCGTCAATTCCCTACTAAGACGAAGACAGTATACATTTTATCATTAGCGTAAGGCAGAGGTAAGCTCAAAATACTCATAAGAATGGTGTGATTTTAAAGATTTATTGGTCGAATAAATTCAAAATCTAATCGATGCGCAAAATCCAGCGATCATCGCGTAAAATTTGCAGATAATTTAAATCTTCACTAAAACTACGAATTCTATAATTTTAATTCGCGTAAGACTAAAACTTGACTAAAACGGTCCTTCGAGCCCAGTCCATAATTTTATATGACAAACACCCATACATCCATTTTAAAGCAGTCGTAACCATAGATGCACAGCGTGGCTGATCTGCCGGGGAATGAAGTTAACCAGTCTGAAAGGAGGTCTAAAATTTAGCTTTTTCTAGGGCCAAAATGGCCTGAAAAACTGGTATAAGCACTAAAATATCGTTTTTTGAAGCACTTTTGAAGAAAATTTTCAATCACATCTATTTTTGGCCTTTATTTTGCCTTATTTTCCCCACAAAATTTTCCGTTTTCCATTCAAAAGTTCTAGACCCCAAACCTACTCCTTCACGTCGTAACAGCAGTTTTATCTTGATTACTATTCCATGACACATTCAGCCGTACGTCGTAAGATATTAAGAAAAAGTGTATGAAATTAATATATTATTTTACGGGATGTCATCAAAATAAAATAATTACTTAAAATTGAACTTCTTTAAGCCTGTTACAAATTTTAACACGATACAAAAAGTCTCATTCTAGGCGCTTGATATAAAACATAATAAGGGTCAATAAACAAGGAATAAAACTTAAGTTAAATTATATTATCTACGTAAATGATTTTATGTCTCATCTGTAAATCTCCTTATCCAAAATCTTAAATAAAAAAATGTTCTAAAAGAATTAGTTTAAGAGCCTACATTTTTTGCATTTTTTTTTGTCATTTTATACGCAATCCAAAAAATATTTTATTTATAACAAATACTCTTCTATATAAGACATCAACAACTATAATTATAATCTCCTTAAATTTTGAATCATTTCTTTCAATTTTATAAACTTCAACTAATAAAGTTCTCCATTTTTTATCACAGATATTTTAACTTTCTTACACATATTATAGATGACTTTCCTATCCCGTTAGATTAAAAAAAATTCTAATAAATTATATATATTATATTATAGGTAGCACGATAGCGCTACCTTTTTTTCTTATATGTTTATCACAGCGAGTGCGAAATTTGTGTCCCGCTCACTCACAGCAACAACGGCACACACATGGGAGGTGCGGTTTTTTTTAATCGATAGATAATTGAAAAATTCGATGCCGATGTTTTTTGTTTAAACTCAATACCGAGTTAGCTATGTAGGTGTGTACGGTGTAAAGCAAAAAATCAAATGATTTGCGGTGAACCGATTTTTTAAACGTTACCCCTGAGCTGTAGATTACGAATCTACTCTTAAAATTTCTTTACACTCAATGGTTGTTGCACAAAAATGTAAAGTATACGGGTTTTTTACTCTTTGTGTGTCCTTCAGCTTATCTAACTCAACTTTAGTTTCTGTGCAGTCCAATTGATTTAATGTTGTAGGGGATTACAATATCTCAAAACCTTTTCTTCTTCTCTTATTACGCAATAATTCTTGATCTGTGATCGTTTTAGTGTAAAGGGTTCGAGACAAAAAACAAAATTTCTTCAGATACTCAGCTAAGTAGGCGGATCATGCTAATAATGCTTAAGAGGTGCCTTGACCTTAGCGTTACAGATCCTAGTTTATTTTGTTTCTACACACCCAATATTGCGTTATTAGCACAAGTGTAAAGTTTACACCGAGAAGCACTTTTCCGCCCAGAGCTTTGGGTATCAAACAATTTGCGGAGGGCCAATTTCAGTTTCTAAAATGTTGCCTCGAGTTCTAGATTACGAATGTGACATTAAAATTTCTTTACACTCAATGGTTGTTGCACAAAGGTGTAAAGTATATCGTGACTAAGTATTGAAATCCGCCGATATCTTGAGTTGGTGCAGAGGCTGACGCATCCCTTCTCGCGTACGGATTTAAAAAAGACTAATGACACTTTTCATTTTTTAATTCTTTTGGAAAAACCATGCACTCTATTTGCTTATTCATTTATTCAGGTTCTTCAGATGACACTTTTTTGTTTTTTTGAATTTCGCCTCAGTTCTCGAATGGGAGTGTAAAGAGTGCGAAAATCTGGGGGGAGGGGGGTTTGAAAAGACACATTTTGGTCGAATTTTCGACTTGTTTATGTCTGCCAACAAGTCCGGTTGTGAGTTTAAAAAACGTTTTCTGATAGAAATGTACTACGGATCAAGGGCTATCTTGTGCTTACCAGCAAACTCTTATGCAATCAATACACAGTACCAGGGGTTTAAAGTTTGCACTCTAGTGCTTGAGTAAAAAAACATATTTTGGTAAAGATTTCCCCTACAAACTTTTTCGGTTATAAGTCGGGATGAATTGAATACACACGTCGAAGCAAGCCTTGTTCGAAAAAACGTAATATTGAGTTGTTTATGGGGGTGTAAAGTTCGAAATCTGAGATGTAAAATGGGCTGTAAAACAGGTTTATTTTTCGTATTTCGATTGGTAAATCATATGAAATATTTTGCGAAACATAAGTTTGGCACTTACAAACGTACTACAATCAAAGGGCTACAAACTGGCCCGAACCTAATTTATTTACACTCAATGGGGCGTTAAGTTCAGATTTTTAAAGTTTACAATGTGGTGGACAGTGGAAAATACGTGGATACGAAGGTAGTCAGCGTTGCTACTTGCCAGCAATTTAAAAAAAATAAACATTGTATATTTCGTTAATACACTCTCATCTAAAACTTTGAACATTATTTAAAAAAGATACTTTTAGAGGTCGCAGAATATACTTAGATTTTTTGCGTTGCTTAGAGAAAGTGTGATTTTTAGCAGATTTTGCGACTTTAGGTAGCCTTTTCCTAGTCCCCTCCTTTTACATTCTTAATAATCCACAATTCCAAGTATATTCATATTTTTTGATCAATCAGAGAATTTTTCATTGCTAGTGTATGTATGTATGTGTGTATGTGTACCTTCGCTTCGGCAACTAGTCGTTCGCGCTCTTTCATCCATTTTGGACAAAATTTCCACATGAAGGACGTATAAAAAGAAGAGCATAGTCTTACGAATGAAACGAATGTTTCTGATAAAAATTTTCCTATGTCAGCCGCCGTAATGAACATTAAAGGAATTCCTAACAATGCGAATAATACCGCAAAAATCATGCCTTCGTTTGTCACAGGATCAATGTGACTATATCCTAAAAAATTGGTACAAAAATAGTTATTACGGAGAAAACAAAAAGGAACCTTTGCGGACATTGAGAATTGGATAATAAATTCGAATTGAAAACATAAAAAAAATCAATCAATTCAACGTCAGACCTTTACTAGTCGGTATCTTGGTAAGAAAACTTAGGCTACCGATCAATTTCCTAAATTTTAGTCTGATACCTTGAAAGAGTAAAAATGTTTTTATCGATCTGATAATTATTTTGATTCCTTATCTATTGTAGTATTTATTTATTTTTTATTTATTGCACTGCATTATTCAATATAAATATCGAGCCAATTTTTTATATATTTTTGTATCAGCGATTTTGTACAAGGTCCTTTCATAAATTTCTAAAAACTCTTAGGGAATAATTTTTCAAGATGGTCCCTAAAAATCTGTGTATTATATGTGAGTTCAGATAGAATAGAATATGGTACATTAAGCGTTATGTAAAGTAAAATTGGGTTTTTCTACTTTCAGTTATGCAGTTTAGCCAATTCATAATTTTCTGATTGTAAACCAATACAAAAAATTTTTAGCACGGTTCGAAACGCCAAAACCAAATAGGTATGTTTTGCAAAGTGGAAAATATTTCGAATTAGAAATTTAAATGTAGGTAATTTGAAATTAAGCTCTCGGAAATTAGAACGTTTTACTGAAATTTCTATTTTTTTAAAGTCTCCTTTTTTGGCTTTTTTATCGGGTGATTGGAGAAAGTAAGATTCACGACGTACACACACATGTATAAAAAGGACATTATGTAAATACATGTAAAGCATGGGAATTCTGGTGGATCAATCTGAAAAATTTTTAAAAATGCCTTTTTGGGTTAAAAACGATGGGTACACGTCAAAAACACAGTCTTTTGTCGTTTCGGACAATGCTCGTTCTTTCTAAAATATAAAAACACAAAAAAAATTTTGAAAAAGTTTGAAAAATTGAGTAAATTGAACAAAATATAGTCACAAAAATGTGTCTATGGCGCTAAGTGCCAAAAATTTGAGATTTTTGAGCCAAAATAAGGAGCTGAAAACGCTTGAAAATGTAATCGTTTTACAATTTTTGCAAAAAATCGATAATTCTGGGGGGTCGGGTCGCGGCCATTTAGCGGGGTCAGTAGCCATTCTCAAGGATGGGGGTTAAACCACCACCAAGCAATTAAGAACATGTATGTACTCATCTCTTAGCGTTTTTGCCTTCCAAATTTTTTACGCTTCGCGCCGGATAAAATTAGTTAATTTCTTGCTCGTTCACAAGCCATATTTTTGTAACTATGTGACTACATGGGCAAAAACAGAGAAATTTTGGCTATTCTATCTCATTGTAAGCAACGAGTCCAAATATTATACAAGCCTAGCGCCATATTCATTAATATTTTTTGTCAAACTCATTAAACTGCAAAGTGAAAAGTTGCACTTATTTTGGCTATCATTAGTCATCCTCTAGCCTAAGTTTATTTGAATTCTGCAGCCCATTTTCAATTGAAATGCTATTCAACGACATACCAACGAAGTTTGCTCAATTTTCATACTGAGTTTCTAGATATTTCAAAATTTTTTTTATAAAATTTCCCGTCACAAAAATAATTCTAGACTATAGGAAATGGCAAAAAGTCGCCGTCCTCATGCTGATAATACGTACAATCCAAGAATACGTATAATATTCTTAGCTGCAAATGTCGATTTTGATTTGAATTTTTCGTTCATCACTTTTATAATGTGCGGTGTAGGAAAAATTAGCTGGAACCATTCTAGTCGTACACGGGATGCAATTTGTTACCACATGCTGTAAGGACAGTAAGCGCGTAGAGGATGGCCGTTGAAAAAGTCCATTTGGTTTCAAGCGGCAGCTGGTCGTCAGAGAGGCGTCGGTTGAAAAAGAACACGGACACATTTTGCAGATGTTCGTAAACACGTCCAGTCCACTCAGCGTGCTCCAAGTGCAGCGATTGCGTGTGCAGACGCCACGTTTCGTCGGCCACCCGACGGAACAACGAATCCAACTCGACAAGGCGGCCGTGGCGCCGCGTGATCTCTGTGCCATTCTCCAGCCGCTGCAAAATCGCCGCACCGGCTGCTAAATATGATAGCAGCACGCTGATCAGAAGAACATGCGGCACTGCTATCTTGAGCATCTGTCACGTAATAAAAAAGAGTCGCTATGAAGTTTATGGCCGATAAATAGGAGCTACACTTTATGGCGGAGGTCTACCTACTGGGAGTCAGCCGGTTGCGGAACCAATTAGTTCATTTTTAGTTCACACTTTATTCACAATTTTGGCTTTTTAGTGTAAAGTCTATATTCCAAAAAACTTTCTACTTTTTCCTTCTGGGTTTTCAGGACCCTCATTCCCACGTATGTTTGATTGTAACACGCAACCATAAATGTACATGTGGAGCTTTTTTGTGCTAAAGGATATTAAAGATTAATATGAATGATAAAATAGCAAAATACTGAAAAATTGTCACTTTATACTTAGTTTCAAGCACTACTACAAAAATTTGAATTTTACTCCGCTTTTGATTTGATTTTTACCAGAACAATTTGCATTTTCCCTCAGTCCCTTTCCCTGTGCAAACTATGGACTCAAGACTTAACGCGACCATAAATGGGCGTAGGGAGTAGGTGGGAGTTAGACCGCAGAATTCAAAAAACCTGTACAGAATACGATTAAACCCAACATTAAATTTTTTATGCTTTTTCCGAATTTGCCCTATCAGACCTTTTCCTAAAATTTATTTGCAGCACATTACGAATGCAAACCCTTGCGGTATGTAGCGACTAACACACGACTCTCATGTACAGGCAATACTCAATTAAGTACGAAAAACCTAACTCTAGGCAGCTTTTAGAATAAAGCACGGTTTTATTCAAACATAGCTGCTTTATAGCTACTGAAATAGTTTTTTCCGCTTTGCATGTGATAAAAGTAATCAAATCATCTTTCAAAAATTCATCGCTGTAAATAAGATATATCTGGACTCATTTAAGCCTTTATAAATCTCAATCTTAATAACATTCGGATATAAAGTCTTCGCCGTTTGTAAGTACAAATCAATGTTTATTAATTAAAATGTAAAAGCTAACAATCTAGTATATAATCTTATTTCCAAAAATTACAAAGAATTTAAGTTGGGCCATTTCTCATTTTATTTTAAAATTATTTATCCGATGCTTGCCAATAATTGTCGCCTAAGCTGAATATGGGGATTGATCGTATTCACCAAGTAACAGCTTATAACGGTTTATTATATTGTGGTATGTTATATTTGTAAGGCGCGTTAGGTTGAAGCATGGCGTAGAGCATGGTACATCTTTAAGCCACTGTATCGGTAGTCCCACCGGCTCCTTAAGCCCAATGTTCCAATGGATTTAGCAGAAAAAAATCTCGACAGGTCTCTATTTCGATAGACCCACTAATAATATACCATGTCTCCCTAGACCCTTATTTTATAGCGTGTGTAGTGTTTATAACATAGGCGAGGTGCGCCCTCGCCCTAAATCAAGGTCGCACCAGGGCGCAAATGGGTGTGGATGGTGTGCCCGAACCTGCCCAGAACCGCCAGTAAGGCTATGGAGTCCCTCAGGAAGGGGGTCCTGGAAAGGATTTTCTATTTTATCGATTTTTCCACTGTAACAGTCGGTTCCGAAGCAAGTTATTCCGAAACAATATGGCATGAGTGTGTGTGTGTGTGTGTGTGTGTGTGTGTGTGTGTGTGTGTGTGTGTGTGTGTGTGTGTGTGTGTGTGTGTGTGTGTGTGCGGGGTTAGAAGTGGATGTGGGGCTAGGGGTTTCATAACCGCCACCTAGGGTCACAAACGCCACCGAGGTGAACAATTTCCACTAAGGTTCACAAGCGCCATCAAGTTCTACAATCGTCACTGGGGTCCACCAGTGGCATTGAGGCCATAATCACCCTGGGAATTCACAAGTGCCACTGGGGTCCACAAGCGCCACTGAGGTCCACAAGCGCCACCAAGGTTCAGTATAGCCACTCTGGGTAATTATAGCTACCAATGCTCATATGTGTACAACTATTTTGTGATCAGGTCATAATGATTATTATCTATGTACATGCAAATTAATTTTTATATCGGTCTTAGGCCTTTCATAAAACAAAATGTTGTCCGAGTATATCTGGATTCGGTAGACAGATACCAGAATACTTTGAATTTTTTAAACAGTTTCAGGATCGTATTTTTTATTGGTGCTAAAGTTAGCCTTACGCATTACATCTAAAGCCAGCTGCTTTTGCAGTATGCAGCTGCTTTTATTGCCTTTCCTAATAGACTCTCATTTTGGGCTATTGTCCAGCTTTGCTATTCCTGTAACAACAGCCCAAGAATACTGACGCTGAGAAAGTGGGACTTGGACTTAAACAGGGAAATAAAGACTTGAATGGCTGATTTCAATGCCTACCATACTGTCTGCAGGGTAATTTTTGAGCGTCTTATGATTGCCTAATTGTCTTTTGCATCAACATCACCTCCACCTTCACGAAAATATGACGCTGCTTGCAAGTGTGACTGCTTAGCATCATATCCATAATTCACTTCAAACTCAAAGTATGATCTGTATGCATATTTATTAGAGCTGTCGAAAACTAATTTACCTCCTATAAAGCATTTTATCTGCTTGAAGAAGGTTTTACTAATAAGCTTTATAAATACATAGTCGGGTACTGCTGCTCTAGCAGCAACTGTCCTTTTTTTATTTGTAGTAACTTACAAATGTAATTTTTATTCAGCTAGAGATAATTGGGTCTGGGGTTATTCTGAATTCATAAGACCCCTCATTGTTAATCGGATGGGTGGGCAGGATTTTATGCCAAAAGCCTTGCTTTATAACAACCTGGGTAGGAGGGACCGTGAAAAGGTCAAATTCACTTTTAGTACTTGGGATAGATTTTACATATATGAGCGCCATTGTTTTCAGAAAAAGCATCAATTCTGTTAGCATCTACATACTGTGACCCACTTCCGAGTCCTTCCCCTTGCTGCTGTAGAGATTTAGAGGCCTCATCAAAAAGTTGTGCAGCTTCTCAATTTGAATATTCCATACTAGACTCGAAAAGCGGTTTTCCCTGAGCCAAATCAGATGCTATATTTGCAACCACCACTAAAGCATGCTTTCCAACTCCCTTACTAATAGATTGCAAAACAGGGACAGCCATTCTGAAAAGGAAACAAAAAAACTGCCAGGGCCAAGACCCCACTGGTATGGAATGCCTTTGAACCCCTCCAACAACCCATAGGCAGTTTGGGCTACCTGCCCTGTATAATATTCCAACCAGACGCTTAAATCGTCAGAAGTAAATTGATGGTGGATTTTTGTGATTTTATTCAAATAAATTGAATACGATAAGAATTTATATACTTTCATCCCAATCAAATTCATCGCCTGCAGCAAAAATCTCCTCAGTTTGCCTACCTGATCTTTCAAGTGGAACATTGGTGTGATTGAACACTTCCAGCAATTCTTTTGTGCCAGGATATCTGCTGATTTTTTCGCACTCGCGTGCCAGATCATTGGTTAAATCTATAATATTTGAGTCTTCAATTTTTTGACCATCTATCACAAGTTCGCCAACCCGTGCCTCAATTTCAAGAAATAAAGTCGTACGAATGTTGTGAAGAAGCAGCTTTGCCTTTTGAAATTCGACTTTTTAGCATATCAGAGAGTATTTCTTTATCACTAATTTCATTATTTGCTCCTTCTACAATGCTACCTTTATATGATTCCTATTTCTGTTCTTTCAATCTCATAAATTTGACAAGTATTTGATTGCAATTTATTAGCTTTGTACCAAGTGCTACATTGTTGTTATTAAAGATAATTTGCATCTCATTATCCAAGAATCGAGTAGAATGTCCACTAGTTAGAATGTTCGCTGATTCCAGTGGATATTAGAATCATTTTTTCAGTGTGTTTCATTGTCTACCTGTTATTGCATCAACTAGTAAACTGCCCGAAATTGTAAGTATAGGAGTAAGTAAAAGTGGAAGAAAACTACCACCTTATATTATGATGTTTTTTTTACTTGCCTGTCTATTGTTTGCCAAGTATCCTCTTTTGATTGATTCTGATATCTTCGAAGTTTGCTGATATCTTTCTCACAAAAATCAATATTATTGTTCAGGAAATTGCTTTACACAGTTGCAAAGACAAAGGGTTTGATCTTTAGTTGCAGTATTTGTAATAGCGTCTGTTTGAAGTTTCTTTGTTTTACTTAAAAGATATAGACATACAATATTGCGTTTTAATCGTTCTTCACCCATTTTTACATTATTGCATTAGTGTTCTTCTTAGTATTTATAGATCTTTTTGTATATGCACAGTGGGACGATCACTGAAAATATTTTTTAGCCTAAGCTCATCCCTAGCGTTTTGGGTGAAATCAATCAGAAGTTTGTCATGCGGATGATAAGTAGCATCGTAATAGGCTTCTAAAAAGTATTTTGGATTGGTAGGGTAAAGCTGCCTAGACAGCATTTGTGCCTGTTTGTACCTGATCAGCAGGATTTTTAAATAAAACAATGTAATCTTTTTCTATGCACAATGTTCTGAGACCTTCAAAGAAAGCGTTTTGTACAATGTGAATGATGTTAATGTTCCAATGATGACAAGACAACTCCTTGTGAATAGTTGTACAATCTGAGCATTACCCCTGCTCTCTTGCATTGAAATTCATCGAGTATCAAAAGTTGTGGTGTAGGACTGAACTGCTAAGAGTAATTAAAATCAGGAAGTCCTCTCTATAAATGACACATTCTCGATTTTTCTTTAAAAGCGGCTGGTTTTCTGTAAAGCACCGGCAAATCTTTTTATTTTGATATTATCAATCAAACATTCTCTGTTCTCAATCAGTCGCCTTACAAAGGTTGTTTTGTCTGACTTCGTTGACTTTTGAGACAAGGCATGATAAAGAATGTTCAAAAATTATTTTTTGTTATGAATATGACTTAATCAGAATGTGAGTATTTATAGAAAATGATCGCTATACAGGAGATTATGCTTACTACAGCACTACCGAATGTGCTCAATCTAGATTATGTCTACCTGAAATCGCCAAATACTGCGCAATACAATCGCCAAAAATTTTCTGCGGTATTGTATTTCGGAATGCGAAGATCAGCCCCGCCCCCACATTTTCGCCCCCACAATTTCGCCCCCCCACATTTCGTCCCCGGACATTTCGTCCCCACGCCCCCGACATTTCGCCCCCTCACAATTCGCCCCCCCCCACATTCGCTCACCCCCGACATTTCGCTCCCCGACATTTCGCCCCTGGACATTTCGCCTCCCCCACAGTCAGTGGCGTATCGCAGGATCTGTCTAGGGGAATGGGGGGTCCGGACCATGACGTGGGCAGCACCAAAATTCTAGGGGTGGTGCAAGATTTTTCAACAGGTAAACCGCGAAAAATAGGACTTTTTACATCGTTAATTTTGTGCACTATTTTTGGTTTAGACCCCCCAAAATGGTGTTGGCCTCCCGACAATAGGAGGGCCAGCTATCGTGCCTGCCCACATTTCATCCTGCAGAACATTTCAACCCCGGATTTATCCGGTACACTTTTGTGTGCTACCCTGTAACTGAAAAAAACTTCAAAAAATGAAGTAATGTGAGACACCATACATTTGATGCGAAGTTAAATTTTTTATCAAGATTTCTTCGCTTATTCAAAACAGAACATAATATGCATAAAAAATGACTAATCAATACTTTACTTACAATTAAGAAAAAACAATGACTTAAATTTGAATTCATAAGAGCACGTGGGCCCAGGGGTTTTATGAAGTATACGCTTGTCTGCTCAAGGACCAAATCTAATTCATTTTAAAGTTTACACCCCCTATGCACAGTGAATATGGGGGAGGGCGAAATGTGTGGGGGGGTAGTGACATGTCTGGGGGTAAAATGTGAGGGGGGGCGAAATCCGGGGGGCGAAATGTCCGGGGGCGAAATGTGGGGGGCGAAATGTCCGGGGGCGAAATGTGGGGGGCGAAATGTGGGAGGCGAAACGTGGGGGCGAAATGTGGGGGGCGAATCGTGGGGGCGAAATGTGGGGGGCGAAATGTCCGTAAACCTGTATTTTCGATTACATCAGGCAACATTACTGATTTTCAGATCGGGCAAAATTGTATTTGTAGGAGCTAAAACAGTTAAAGATGGCGAAATCGCACTGGAAACAGGTGCTGAAGCATTTGGTGCCCAAGCACATAATCTTGTGGGTTCTGTTTATTTAGGGTATCGGTTTAATCTATGAAAATTTTATGATATGGTAAATGGGAAATGCATGTATGAAGTAGAATTTGTTTTACTGGTTTAGTATACAAATTTCAAAATGTAACATTTTTGCTCTTTACCAGCGGAAAAATGATTCTCTCAGGTGCAAAACTAGAACACTAGTTGCACATTGCATTTGAAATAGCTTCAGCAATACTTGAGAAATTCCGTATTGAATAGCAAAATTTCCAAACTCAATAAAAAAAATTTTAAAGTCAACAAGACATTTACCGAACTCAACAAAAATTTTTTCGAACTCGAACGAAAATTCTCCGAAATCTACAAAAAAAATTTCTAAACTCTGCAAAATTCCTAAGCTTAAGCACGCAAAATCAATTCCAAACTGCGAAAAAATTTCAAACTTTGTAAAAAAATGTTTCCACTTTTTGCGAGAAATTTTCCAAACTCAACGAAAAAATTTCCAGACTCTGCAGAACTTTAAATTAGAACTTCAGACATGAATGAGATTATGTGCTCGTCCATGTGTGTTGTGTAAAGGTTTGCAAAGAAAATTTAGCCTTAGGACTTAAAAATTCCCATAACTTAAATAATATGTAAATATTGCCTTTTTTTAATCGTTTTTTGATATACTTTGAGAAGCTCGAAATAGCATTCTCATCAAATTTGAGCAATGTTCGCCTATATCGCTCGCTCATTTTGGCCAAAATAATCTTTAATTGCGTCATCAGACAAGTAGGTGTATTGTGACAAATGATGCAACATATGATTGAAGAAATACTGACTGATCTCCATTTTTGACTTTAATCGGAGATACCGAATTACTTACTATTTATAACATTATAACGTCTGAAACACAAAAATAAAACTTTTCCGGGTACCCTCGCCAGCGTACTATATTAATCAGTTTTATTGCCTTTCTTACGCGTTTAAAAAATCTATAATTACGTAGAAATCGTAAGTTTTTGTTTCAATTTTTAGTAGTACAGTTTCATAAAAAATACCCTCGACTAATTCGCTCGTTAGATCTTCTAAAACGTAAATGGGTGGGGTTTTAGCATATCTTTCTGTAATAACGAAAAACTCCTCGGTCCAGTTGGGCTGGAATCCCTTTTCAAATTTAAGCTTAATTTTACACAGGCGGACTTTATCGCCAATATTAAATTTAGAGACAACGTTCTCTTTATCAATTCTGAATGCTTTATTTAAAATTTCACGCTCATTTTTAGCTGTAACACTTGAGTTGGGCGAATCTTCAAACCTATGGTCCTATGAAACGAACTGTTGTAATTTTTCATGATTTTTGGCAAAATATCAATGTGCTTTTACGTATTCTTTTGGTGAATTACCGCTACATACGTTCTTTAAGCGTTCGATTAAAACGTTCGACCACACTAGCCTTCATTTCGCTTCTAGTCGTGAAAAAATCGATAGATTCAGATTTTAAAAATTTTTGGAATTCTTTGTTTGTAAATTCGGGCCCTGCATCTGTTTAAAGCTAGTACGGTTTCGGATAACATTGCTTAAAAATACGCTCGTTCTAATTTAATTCCTAATCGAATTCTATTTTAAAAATATCCTTCTTCTAATTTAGCAGTTGGGCGAATCTTTTTGGCACGTGCGTAAAATTGGTTGACACAAGTATATCCACTTTGCGGGTCGCAGTACAGTTTTTCAGTATTTTCTCCATTTTAACCCATTTTAGTTATAAGAGTCTATCTATTTATTAACATCATTCTTAATGGCCTTTTTCCGTCTCTCCAATAAACAATAACTTTGTCTAAAAATAACAATGAGTACGTATGTCGTTTTTTCTAAAAAATGGAGCAGGACTTTGAAGTAGGCGAACTCTCATCCACTTCTGTTCATAGGCTTAATTCAATTGCAAGGACCTTTCCGCTTAAGTTTCGAAACATTCATGACTGTCCTGATCATACATTTACAGCAGTACAGCATGGGAGCTCTGGAGGTCAGGCGCAAAAATTTTTAAAAAGTGCCTTTTTTGAGCTAAAAACGATGAATACTCATCAAAACACTGTTTTTCATGTTTCAGACGATGCTCACTCTTTCTAAAACATAAAAACGTAAAATAAATCTTGAAAAATTTGAAAAAAATGGAGTAAATTGAACAAAATTTAGTCAAACGCCCGTAAAGGCACACTTTTTGCAACTTCTTCCAAGTTTTACAAAAAATCGACACTTCTGGGAGGAGGTAGCAGCCATTTTGCCGGAGGTCAGTTGCCATTCTAGGTGGAGGTCGTCCTGGAAAGATATTTGAGATGTTTGAACAAGCTTCCCTAAAGATGCTCAAAAATTACCCCACAGACAGTTCGGCAGCTATTGAAATCAGACATTCAAGTCTTAACTCCCATGTATTAGTCCCATTTACTCAGTGTCAGTATCTAAACGCTAACAAGTTTTCAATATTTTGGAAAATATTGCGCAGTCCGAGGAAGAGTTTTGCCTGAATAAAGATATTACCTTCAAGGTAGTCAGTCATTTTAGATACAAATCACAACTGGGTAGAGGACCATACATGGAAATAGCATCAACCAATAATTTATCCCTACCTCGAGCTGTTGTTACAGGAATAGCAAGGCTGAATAATTGCCCAAAATATGAGTTTATTAGGAAAGGAGACAAATGTACAAAGCTAATCTCAAATATGATAGAGAGAAATACAGTCTTGAAGCTGTTAAAAAAATTCAAAATGTTCTGGTACCTGACTACCGAATCAAGGTATACTCGGACAATATTTTTTTATAAAGGGCCTAAGGCCGATAAAATAATTAATTTGTGCGTAGATAATAATTACTATGACCTGATCACAAAATGGTTATTCACCGTATGAGCATTGGTAGCTATAAGGGCTACGGCCGCCGTTTTGGCGTCTGCAACATATAAATTATGTTCAATAAATCAATTTTGAAGCAATTTTAAAATAAATTATACATTCAGAAAGCAGGTTTTCTACAAGCTACAAAATAGCATATTTTTCCTTTCGATTCGATGATAATCCATTTGTGTACGACTGAAAAGCTGTAGAAAATTCAGGGTATTTTTAGATGCATTTAATTATCTCAATAAATTCAACGATACTCTAAAAGTAATTTAAACTATCATGTAGAGAACTGAATGGGCTTTCAGAATCTGTATTATACTTTAATCATAAATGAAATGTAAATAATCAATAATATTACAAAGAGCGTGGCGCTAAAACGGCGGCGCCAAAACGACATATTCCGTAGCTATAATGACTTACAGTGGCTAGGTGAACATTGGTAGCTGCGATGAACTCTCATTATGTACACACGTGCTAATATTTTTCTGTGG
>JAVLUZ010000191.1:1242741-1346463 GCA_036768485.1 Mermis nigrescens
AGAATTACACAAATTTTCGGGACGTTTTTTCGCGATTTTTGCTTTTGTCCTATCCAGACCCCCAGAATTCGGTAGCTGTCCATGTATGGTAGCAACTTTATTCTGATGAATGAACTTATTAATATAAATCTGAAGGAAATAAAGCATGCAGAATTAATCAAAGTTAAAAACAGGCAAACAGTAATTTGAACATTTTTCATCGTACATATAAGCGCCGCGTTTTTTTATACTTAATAGTTTTCATATTTTCCTAATTATTCTTCCCATTTTTTATTTCGTAATCATGGTTTTAAAATAAAAAGTAACAAAATACAATCAAAAATTAACAAAAACAGTTGTACCAAATTCTCAAAAACGCGAATAATGCAATTGTGGAGGAGAACCACCTTAGAAGCATAGCACTGCAACTCTGGGAGTCAGTTAAGTTTGAACGGTCTGTTGGAGAGCTCAACCGACTTAAAATGGCCTTAAAAATTAAAAATTGTCATTATTGCTAAAGTTGCGTAAAAATCGTCAACGTTATAGTTTCTGATCAATGCAGAACACTCATGCAAGAAATTTTTTGTCGTCGTGTACATATGTTTATATTTATTATATATACAGGAGCGTGCGTTAACAGCCGCGAGGCGGAGGCCTCCCTACCCCTCCCTCCTGCCGAAATGAACAAAGTTTTTCTTAAGGGTCCCCCCGAGAAAAAAATAAAAAATTCTCGAAGTCTACTAAAAGGACAGCTAAAATTCTCATTTCCTAACTTATTTCTTACCATAGAAGTCCAGATTTGACTTAAAAATAGCGAATATGTCAAAGATTTTCGGCGCTTCGCGCCCGTTTATAATTTTCTTTATTAGTTTTCTTTGCCAAACCGCAAAATTAAATGCAAAGACTAGTATTTTGAAATGTTTTGGAGTCTAGCTTCAATTTGATATTGAGAATTTAGTCATACAGACAACTTAAAGGATAGATTTTTGATATCCAAGTTTGACAAGCAAAAAAAATTTTCAATCTGTTTAAAATTTTTTCTTCACCATTGCATAGATATCGTCGAGGAAGGCTCAAAAATGCCATTATTATAGCGTATCTCCTAATGGTCCTCGAGATATAAAACTTCGGAGTTTCATTCGCACAAAGAAGCCTATGCACTAATACACGCTGGAGCTGTTTCTACGCATGGATGTGATAGGTTCCAAAATTAAACTCCAAAATTAAACCCACTGCTGTCCGTAGAATCCGGTACAGCCTCTAGAATGGAAGTTTTGGCGAAGTCTCACCTCCAGACCCCTACGACTCGATTGCTCCAATTATGGTTCCATGTACTAACGAAATAGAATAAGCCAGCAAAAAAACTTCACTTTGTAGGAAAGACTTCGAAAAAATAAAACAAAAGAACGTAATATTCACTTTCAACGCTTTCTGACTTTTTACTCTCTTTTTGAGCGCCGATCATATTGCGCCACAATTTCCAGAAGGCTAACATGACGAAAAAGGAATGGTCTAGCCAAATTAAACGTCGGTTGGCCGTTTCATAGGCAAAATGTGTGTGCGTTTGCGTTAAGCGGCACGGATTCGGCGAAGTGAATTGAAACCGTAATTTATATGTATCAGGAATGAAAAATGTTAAACCGAGAAAATTTTTAAGAAGGCTCGTGTGATGTAATGAATAAGATTCGTGATAACAGCAAAAATACGGGAAATCGAGTTAATATTTTCCAAACCACTGCTGACCAAACGCCCATTCTATCGAATAAAGGACGAACTAAAGGACGTGGAACGAGTGCGTCAGTCGGCACTCGGCATAATATCCGATATAGTGCACTGTATAATTGCTACCAGCAAAACGCTGTAGGTGCGTAAGCATGTGTTCAGGAGGCTGCCGACCGCAACAACCGCCCCCATTCACCCGCTGTGTAATTGATTTCATTTCACGCTAGTTGTAAAATTTTTAATCATTCCGTAAAACGTGCGCTATTCAGACAAACTCAGCGACTATTTTCGGGGCTCAATATCAGTTTTTTTCGGTCGCTCAATCGGCTCAGCTTCCGCAGATTGTCACGCGATTGGTCCGCTTAAAGCCGTTGACTAGCTCGGACGGACACCGCTAAGGAGCAGCTAATAACGTGTTAAGATAGTAAGGCGCCGTGTTTAAAGCAGCTAGAACAATGCCACGTTAATAAGATAAACAAACGTTGCTTGTTTACCGCATTTCGCCCTCCTTATGCATCTGTTTTTTTCACTGATTAAATATTGGCTGAAAAACTTGACAATTGGTTTATGCGAGGGTATATGTGGTATTTACGAACAACACAATATGATTAGAGGAATTATGATGAGATAAACGCTCCCACTGATGTAGTGAGGCTCAAAAAATTAAAATAAGTGTACGTATCTAATCTTTGGACGCAGAGACGAGTCCGGGAAGCTCGATTATTTATTGCGAGACAACCTTAACAATAAGGTAACCGTTCAAAAGTACTAATTCAAAATGTTATTTTTTACGGTAGTCGCTTGCACAGATTGGTATGATTACTTTGACAAATTATCCTGCGCTTGTGCATCAATTACAGACACTTTAGTATTTTCAATCACAACTGAATTGATGTGGAAAATTATAAATGGCAATGGCATTATGGGTATACTCAGCTGCAGCGTTTTAGATCGAAGGGCTCGGGGCGAGTGATAATCACACACATAGATCGACCGAATTTCACATTTGCAGAATTTTAAAGAGAAAAGAAGGCGACACAAACTCATTCTTGCTCAAATGTTGTACGTTAACGATTTCAAAGAAAAGCACACAAAGTTGCTCAAATTACTTCTTTATGCACGATGAAGTTTTCGAGAGCAGAATCTTATTGGTACGTCTATTGTAAATATTTTTGCGACTCAAAATTCGAAAAATTCGAAGATGACATTGAATGACAGATTTAATAACACTATATCGTCGAAGATAATTTAACATTAAGAATTCAAGCGCCAGTTACCTACTCAAATTTCGTGCCACGTGCAATTTCAAAAATTTTAGCATGACGGGAATGTAAGTTATTCAGAATTGCTATCTCAGACTGCTTACGCAAGCTTCGTTTATTACGCTTTAAATCGATTCTGAAGAAAAATCGCGAGGTATTATGTCTGTAAAGGTAACCCAAGTTTGAATGATTAACGTATTAATGTTCGAGATATGAATCTTTATCATTAATAATAATTAGAAACAAGCTTAAAGAATGGATCACATAGCGTAAATGAAAACGCGAAGTATTACGCGTGTATAAATGTTAAATCAAAATTTCCCCGAAACAATTGATAAAAAAGCTTATCCTGGGCTTAGTCTT
Organism: Mermis nigrescens; assembly: GCA_036768485.1. Lineage (NCBI taxonomy): Eukaryota > Metazoa > Nematoda > Enoplea > Mermithida > Mermithidae > Mermis > Mermis nigrescens. The sequence goes on from JAVLUZ010000191.1 coordinate 1,246,068, forward strand.
CTTTAAATCTATCTCTGTTCTATCAATGCATTCGAAGAGAGATTTACCGCCCATAAGTTGCAAGTAAGCCTATATATTAGTCAATCGCATTATTTTTTGCGCAAACAAAAGAACGAGAAAGCTTCAAGCATGTCATGTCACCTTCGTACCAGTCAACATTACATTCTTCAAAGCTTCAAATCTAATACAATTCATCATGAATTATGCGACGGTCCAGAAAGCATCAGATGTAATGATTGTGTCCCGGGTGACTGACAGTCCCGGGTGACCGATAGTTTCGGGTGACCGACAGTCCCGAGTGACCGACAAATGGTTTTAAAAATAGATCTGTTAATCAATATAATTCCCGCCTGGCCGACAGTCCAGGGTGGCCGGCTATACCGGGTGGCCGACAGTCCCGAGTAGCCGACTGTACCGGGTGGCCGATTGTGCCGAGTGGTTGACTGTACCGGGTGGCTGACAGTCCCGGAAAGCCGACTGTACCGGGTGGCCGATAGTCCCAGGTGATCGACAAGTGGTATAATATTAGGTTTGTTATTTTGTCATAAAAATTTCTAACTGACTAATGATTTCGGAATTAATGCTTTTTAAGTAGGTACCTATTTATGCACATAAATAGTTTTACCAATGCAATAACATTGCTCATATGAATTCGTAGCAAATTTAAAACATGTAGGATTTTGCAAAAAAGGCCCATCATTTACAATGCATAATATTTTAGTGCTATACTACTTTAATTTATTGTGGCTGCGAAATTTCAGCTACATATTTGTGTAACTTCAGTGCTGCGAGAGTGCCATCAAATGGTTTACTCGTCATTTAATCATACTGGTGAACAGACGCGTAGCCAAGACTTTTGTGCAGCCGTTTCTCAGTTTTTAACAATAGAAGAATGCACAGATTTATCAGTATGGCGCGAAGCGCCGAAAAATATCGACATTTAGGCCCTTCCGAGCCCGATGTTTGGCACCAACTATTTCACATAAGCCCCAAAAGAATTTCTGAACGATTTCGGAGGCTCGTCCTCCCCATGCCCCTCCTTGGCTACGCCCTTGGTGATGTAAACTAGCCAAGTAAGTGAACAACGTGGCTCAAAAAGTTCTGTATCTCCAACAGCAGGGAGTCAACGTCAAAGTTTATATTAAATACGTACATTTAATAAGTTTATATACAATCAATAAGTTTATATTCCCATTTATGCCAGTGAAAACTTTATTGCTATTCTAAGAGAATGAAACAATTACGTATTATGATTTTGAAAAAATATACGCGCATACATACATACGTACATACATATATTCATAGTAATAGTGCAACCGGTTCATTTGGGAATTTTTATACCATCCATCGATCACCCGGTACAGTGTCGGCCACTCGGGACTGTTGGCCACGCAGTACAGTCGGCCACCCGGGACTGTCGGCCACCCGGTACAGTCGACCACCCGGGACTGCCGGCCACTCGGAACAGTCGGCCACTCGGAAAAGTCGGCTGGCCAGTAGGTACTGTCGGTCGATCGGGAATTTTTCGATTGACAGATCTATTTTTATACTATTTGTCAGTGACCCGGGACTGTCGGTCACCCGGGACGTTACCGATATGATACATACGAGTATACCTATAGAGAATGTCTGAATTATTTCACATAAAAACTATTGTTCACCAGAACAATTACTTTAGTGCGACCTACCTAACTGCCTGCTAAAATAAGTATTTTCGGCACTTGGGCACTGCACATTGGACAACACATCACAGTGTTTTCGAGCTGAATGTGCTCGAATTTCGAATCTTGACTGATCGATGTTCGCAGAAGTAGAGTATTACAGAAGCATTTTTTGTCTATTTCTACGAAAAATTTGTGATGTTATGATTGAGTTCACGCTTCTTATGACATGTAGGTATCTCATTACAGAGTTGGTAGGCATAAAAGACTCTCACAGTGCTCGAGGATTCTTTGATCTATTATAGGAAGCAGACTGCTTCGTCCAGCATTCCGATTCGATAGCAACGTAAACGTTTAGCAGCAGATGGCTCATGCGTTCGAAGACAGAAAAACTCTTTCAGTTAATCGCACAGTTATTATCGGTAACGTCCCGGGTGACCGACAGTCCCGGGTGACCGACAGTCCTGGATCACCAACAGTCCCGGGTCATCGACAAATAGTATAAAAATAGATCTGCCAATCAAAAAATTCCCGACTGACTGACAGTACCTATTGGCCGACTGATCCGAGTAGCCGATATTCCCGGGTGACTGACTGTACCGGATGGCCGACAGTCCGAGTGGCCGACTGTACCGGGTGACCGATAGTCCCGAGTGGCCGACTCTACCGAATGGCCGACAGTCCCGAGGTAAAAAAGGTCTTAAAAGTGGTCGTATGGCGAAGAAAACACCATTTTTGACGTTTCTCATCGAGCACTATCCAATGGCATCAAAAAAATCGCTAAAAAAGGAAAAAATTTTCAAAATTTGAATTCTGGGGGGGTATTTTGATTTCTGAGGGGGTATTTCAACTTCTGGGGTTGCATACCCCCCAAATCCCCCACGCCCATGTGTGATGGGGAGCACGTGCCCCCAAAATCGTTCAGAAATTCTTTTGCTTTTGATGTGCGATAGTTTGTGCCCAACATCGGGTTCGAAAAGGTCTAAATGTCGAACTTTTTCAGCGCTTTACGCCATACTGATAAATTTGTGCATTCTTCTATTGTTAAAAACTGAGGAACTGGCTGCACAAAAGTCTTGGCTACGCCTCTGTTCACCAGTTTGATTAAATGGCGAGTAAATCATTTGATGGCACTTTCGAGCACTGAAGTTACACAAATATGTAGCTGAAATTTTGTAGCCAAAATAAGTTTAAGTAGGATAGCACTAAAATATTACGCATTGTAAATAATAGGCCTTTTTACAAAATCCAGCATGTTTTAAATTTGTTATGAATTCATGAGCAATGTTATTGCATTGGTAAAACTATTTATGAGCATAAATAGGAACCTACATGAAAAAGCAATAATTCCGAGGTCATTAGTCAGTTAGAAATTTTTATGACAAACCTATTATAATGCCACTTGTCGGTCACCCGGGACTGTCAGCCACCGGGACTGTCGGCCTCCCGGTATAGCCGGCCAGGCCACCCGGTATAGCCAGACGAGAATTTTTTTTGATTGACAGATCTATTTTTAAAATCATTTGTCGATCACCCGGGACTGACGGTCACTCGGGATTGTCGGTCACCCGGGACTGTCGGTAACCCAGGACTGTCGGTCACCCGGGACACAATCTCCTTATCATATGCTCCGTAGCCCAGGATTTTATTCCGGGGGGGGGGTGGGGCAGGAAGACAAAATTTTTTGAAAATCGAATATATTTCAAAGACTACTAGAGGTAGTCGAAAATAAGGGCATTTTTGATCGATTCTCAACGAGCTCCATGCAATGGCGAAGAAAAATTTCGAAAAAATTTAATCGTTTTTCAGTTTTTTTTCGTGCTCGTACACAAAAATTACATTGCTCAGACCTTCCGTGCAAGTAATTTTTAGTCCAGTCCTTAAACAATTTCTTTTTCGTATGTTTCGTATTTGTACTCACTGTTTTTGTATTTGGCAAAGAATTTTCCCGATGTACAAAGACTTTTCGGGACCGTCTTTGTACATATACAAAGATTTTTGTGAAGACAAAAATTGTAAAAAAAGGCCAAAATTCGCAAAAATTTTCGGCGCTTCGCTTCGCGCCGAAATGAGTAATTATGTGTTCAATATATCTTTTCAACTCTGCTTTTACCACACTCAAATCGCTACTGTACCATATTATACAACCCAAAAATTTGCGTATACAAAATGTACAAAGACTTTTGAGGACCATCTTTGCACATGTACAAACGGGCCTTGTGAAAAAAACACTGTTTGACTCAATCTTTGTGCTCTGCAAAGAAAAACAACTAGAAAATTAGTAATTCGGCGCGAAACTAAAAACAAATTTAACATTTTCTTCATGTCTAACTCGAATTTGAATGATTTTATAGACAAAAACTATAAAAAACGATTAATCCGGTGCTTTCGGCGCAAAGCGCCGCAAAATTTTGTGTTTATTAGCTCAAAAGAACGCAAAAACCTGTTTTGGCGACTTTTAAATGCACTTCGAGAATTTTTTATATCTTCCTTTGAGGCACCCTTGTGAGAAACAAAATTTTTTCTTAGTTTTATTTTTGGGGAAGGGCAACTGCTTTCTTGCCCTCTCCCTTGGCTATGGGACTGCTCATAAGAATAATAATCACAAACCATATATGTGCAGGATTTTTAGGAAAATCACAACGCGTTATTTTTTTAATACATTTTCTAAGACTTAAGTAAGGTTAGGGAAACTTTCCACTAAATAAGCTACTGTACATTGTCAGCCTTATGCTAAGAGAACGACGTAAGTGCTAAAAATAGTTCACTGAATTAGGAGCGTAGGGATGTACCTAGTTACATCACCGTAGGTACATATAACTAATATTACTGTGCGAATTCAAAAGTAAACCCTTAAATAGATTTTAACTAGCAAAGAAAAATGCTCCAACTGAACAAAAAGGACGAAGATACTACTTGGAATAGCAGACTTATTAAAGACCTAAAAGGAGGGGACTGGGAAAAAGTCACCTATGCGTACAACTAATCATGAGAATATGCTAAAAATCAGACTTTCTATGAACAACAAAAAAATCGATGTATTTTCTGCGGCCTATAGAAAGTACATGCGGCTTTAGTTTGAGAAATAAATAGCACAGCAGTTTATTCTTTAAAAGAACTGATCAATCTTAATTAGAGAAATCGACAAATCATGTTGTTTACTAACTCAACTAAATGCAAGTCCGAACGACCTGGTTTGCAATGGTATAGTAGTGCAGCAAGGCACTAAACATGCACAAACAGGTCAGCATCTAGAATTTAGGACACGGCGCGAAATGAATGAGCAAGATAACCGTGTAAATAGATAAAATAGTGCATAATGATAGACCGGTAATTTTAACAGCTCATATATATACTAGCAAAGAAAAATGCTCCGATGGAACAAAAAGGATGAATATACTTGGAATTGTGGATTATTAAGGATGTAAAAGGAGGGGACCAGGAAAAATCTACCTAAAGTCGCAAAATCTGCTAAAAATCACACTTTCTCTAAGCAACGCAAAGAATCGAAAAATATCATGCGGCCTCTAAAAAAGCGTCTTTTTAAACAATGTTCGAAGTTTCAGATAAGAGTGTATAAACGAAATCTATAATGGTTACTTTATTAAAATTGCTGGCAAGTAGCAACGCTGACTAGCTTCGTATCCTGATTAATTGAAAATCAAGTGGTATTGTATTTAAAGTTGTTCTATTTCGTTATGAGCATTATAGCAAGCAAATCAGGAGCCGATTTATTAGTGCACACAATCGTTACGGGAATGCTACCGTAACTACATTTAGTCTGTTTCAAGTCAGCTCACGCGTTTCCTACCGTTTTAAACCAACCATGTCTCCAATTCTCTTCGATGTTTGCTTTTTCATTCAATTGGCTTAGAAAGACTGTTAGTTTACTCAATATCATTTACCATAACTACTGCATAGCTAACGTGCTGCTTTTTCATTCATTTTTATGGTTAAATATTTATTTTAATCTCTTGGCCGCAGAATATACTTCAATTTATTGCGTTTCTTAGAGAAAGTGTGATTTTTAGCAGATTTTGCGACTTTAGGTAGATTTTTCCTAGTACCCTCCTTTTACATCCTTAATGATCCGCAATTGCAAGTATATTTCATCTTTTTTTCCATCGGAGCATTTTTCTTTGCTAGTATTCTACTTTTAATTAGCATGATTTCAGTACATCAGTCAGTAAACACATACAGTAACATACCACAATAATGACAGCAGTCCAAGAACGCGGAAAATAATATTGTTCTTAACATCAGCATTTTCCTTTTTATACAAGACAACCTTACATTATTTAAACAGATCAAAGTTTTTCAGCATAAACTTTACGCAAATATCAAGTGTAAGGAACAGTAACTCTCAGATGTGGAAGTAAAATAAATTTGTAGTATAAACTACATATTAACAACAAATGAATAGTGCAAACTTTACACAACTACTAGGTGTATTGAAAACTAACAATCAGATTCCCAATTCTGATTTTACGTAGAATATTTTGAAAAAAATTAAGCTTCCCGAGGACAAATAAATATCAGATGTAAAGCACTTTACACCACTTTTAAGTGCAAACAAACTGGCGTATCACATTTAGTTTCAGGTTAATTTTTAGACTTGAGATTATGTCCAGACTCATAACCCTGAACTTGGTAGAAAAAACAAGACAGAAAGCACGTTTAAGTCCCCCATTTTTGACTTTACACCTACATAAAAAGCTAAATATTGATTTAAACAAATGCAATTCGCTGTGACGCGTACCCCTTAGAAAGTACTTTATTTTTATCCTATTCAACCTCGCCCGACTTCTGAACAGCGAAAGTGGCGAACACAAAATGGACAAACACGTATTTTCCACTGTCCACCACATTGTAAACTTTAAAAATCTGAACCTAAGGCCCCATTGAGTGTAAATCAATTCAGTTCAGGCCAGTTTGTAGCCCTTTAATTGTAGTACGTTTGTATGTGCCAAACTTATGTTCCGAAAAATATTTGATATGATTTACCAATCAAAATACGAAAAAAACCTGTTTTTTCGCCCATTTTACACCTTCGATTTGGAACTTTACACCCCATAAACATCTCAATATTACGTTTTTTAACGCGGCTTGCTTCAACGTGTAGCCCTTAAAAGTTACTTTATTTAGATTTTATTCAATTCATCCCAACTCATCGCCGAAAAAGTTGGCAGAGAAATCTCGGACAAAATCTGTTTTTTTACTCATCCGCTAGAGTGTAAAGTTTAAATCCCTGGTACTAATTGCGTATTGATTGTTGTAATAAAATTTAGCTCTTACAACGAACAACCTCATAGACATGAAGTTAAGGCGAAACGTAAAGTTTACACGACGAGAGGGTGTTAAGAGAATTGCAGTCAAGTTTGATTCCTGAAAGTACGCAGAAATCCATATGTTTTGAATAACGTTTCAAAAAAACTTCACATTCGGCAATGTTCTGTAGCTAAAATTAAGTTTTAGTGTGAATTTTATACAACCGCTGAGTCTAAAGACTGTTTCAAATCTAATTCGTAATTCGCATTTTCCGAAAAATATTTTGTTAAAATTTGACCGTCCCAACACTCTGAGAGCAAAGTAAACCTTCAGTTTACATTACTTTACACCTCCATCGAGTGCAAACTAATTCGTCCAGTGAAATGCGTGATCCTTAAGCGCAAAGCGTTTTTAGAGTCGTGATCATGCCCCTACTCATGACGAAAGAAAATCGTGAACACGACCGACGCATAAACGTGTTTTTCTCCCAGACTTAGAAGTTTACACCTCCAGGACTAATTCAATATTAAGTATAAAGAAATACATCTTACTGCAATGTGCAACCCTTGAAACGTTCTCTATTTTTACATAAGTGCGGACATACTAATTCATACACGAAGAACTTAGCAGACAGACAATTGCAATAACGTTTTTTCCATTATAGAGCTGGTACTTTACGCGTCCAAAAATAACTCAGTATTGAGTTTATTAAATTCCGACCAAGTGTGGTAAGTAAGTCCAGTCCGCACAACCCGATTTATAACCGGAGAAGTTAGCTGACGAAAAATCAGCAAAAATCATGTTTTGTTTACACCAACTTTAAGTTTACACCTTCACACCTAACTCAGTATTGACTTTAAAGAAACGCGTCCAAATACAATGTGTAACCTTTAAGCGTACTTTATTTTTAGTATAATTTGCGCGTCTTGATTTAAAATCATGGGAGTTGGCAAACTAAGAAAGGTAAAAAACGTGTTTTTTTGCGAAGTGGCAGAGTTTAAACTTTAAAAATCTTGGACTCAACCTCCTCTTGAGTGTAGAGAAGTTCGCTTTGGGCCACTTTGTAGCCTTGGAGCTGTAGTACATTCGCGTGTGAAAAACGTTAGTTTCAAATCCTATTTGAAACATCAACTAATCAAAACAGGGGAAAAGCGTGTTTTTTCATCCCGTGTTACACTCCTGATTTCGAAATTTACACCTCCAGAAGTAACTCAATATTGCGCTTTTTTGAACGCTATTTTCTGCAACATGTAGCCCCTGAAACACATTTTATTTTTTATTCTCATTTAATTTGTCTCAACTTATACGCGGAGAAGTTGGCGGAGAAATCTAAGACAATATCTATTTTTTACATTAACCCCTACATTGTGAACTTTAAACCCCTAGATCTAACTCCGCATTGAGTGTAAAAAAATTTGCAGGTAAGCGGAAAGTAGCCCTTGGGTCCTAGTACATTTCTTTCAAGAAAGAGATTTTCCTGGACTATATGTTGGCAGGCAGAAATTAGGTAAAAAACGCGACAAAAATCTGTCTTTACACCCGCATTTTTTCGCACTCTTTACACTCCCCCACGGGAACTAATGCGAAATTCAAAAACAAAAAAGTATCGTTTTGAATAATTTGATTCTCTACAAGTCTGTACCATGAAATTGAATGAGGCATTTACACTGAGTACGCTCATTACAAAGTCGATATTGAGTGTAAACACAAATAAAAAGTCTACATCAGGATTTTAAATTATCTATCTTTTAGAAAACTGCAACTCCCAAAAACGTTTCAGTGTTGCTGTAGGGCGTGGACATATGTTGGAGATACCCAAGTATATTAGATGTACGCGTTAATGTGCTGCCTATGATTCATCGCAGTCCGCTCTTGGATCAAGCTGGGCCAATTGGTTTATATATTATACATTTTTTGAGAGATTACACCATATTTTTACGTATTTATTTTTACAAGGTATAAATTATGGAGGCTTTCGATCAAAAAATATAAATTTTAAATATATTTGGCATGGTTTTTACAGTCAATGCTTTGTCACTTTGCAGGCGAATGTGCGAAAATTGCGTAACGCTACGTATCTACATAAAGCCTTTCTTTTTTAAAATTACTAAATATATTCAGTTAATAACCTGGAATGTCAAATATAATGTATTAAATGTTATGGCCTAATTTTCTGATAAGAAAATTTGTGTTGCATAACGACGGAAAATGACAAATTCGTGGTTAAGTTTATTAATAAGGAACCAATTTCATGACACTATTTTTGTACTCTCGTTGCATTTTCTCTAACATTGGTTCAACTCAGGGGCGGATTTAGGGGAGGCGGCCGCCCCCTCCATCGGACCAAAATAGTGCGCAAAATTAAGGATTTTGAACGATTTTTAGCGATTTTCGGCTTAAAACGGCTAATTTCTCCGCCCAAGTCAGGGTTCCGCCCCCCCCCTCAGAGGTACCGCCCCCCTTGGAAAAATCCTGGATCCGCCACTCAGAGGGTGTCACTGGGGCCGCCTTTCTTACCACAGCTAAGATTGGAATCTGGCCGGAGACGTACAATGCAGGCTAACTAATAATCTGAACAATCGCTTATCCAAAACAAGATTAATCATAAATTATAAAATTTTGAAATATAAATCGATTTAGAATAAATTTAATATCAATGTCCATCATTGTCAACTGCAAGTTATATTTTTTCCTACTTTTGTATTTTTATTTTTGGCTTGCATTCTAGCATTTTAAATTTAGCACATTAGTTCAAGGTACTATTCTGTACAATCTTATTAAATATGCAATTCAGAATCATGAGATAGAAACGTAAAAATTATTTTGAAAAGTTATAAAACAATAAACAAAAAATAAAATATGGTAAATAACGTGGGTAAATGCAAGAATTGAGCATAGAAAATAATTAATTACGTAAAAGAGGTTATTAGGCTCTTAAGTAGACTACTACCGAGTGCGGATCACACCTGGGCGTGAAAGGGAGGGAGGGGTATGCAATTCCCCCCGAGAAACCAAAAGACCCCCCAGAAACCAAAATGCAACCCTCAGAGTCACATTTTTTGAAATTTTTTGTTTTTTTTGCAATTTTTTGATGCCAACGGATAGTACTCGATGAGAAACGTTGAAAAATGGTGTTTTTTCCTGGGGGGTTTTGGTTTCTCGGGGGTGCATACCCCAAACCCCCCACGCCTAGGTGTGGTTTCGACTGCTGAATACGAAGACCCAATATTGAATTTTTGACAATTTTTTGGCGATTTCATCCCATTAGAGTCCCGCGCTGCGGCATTAAGTTGTTGCATGTACGAATGTGTTCCTCAGGCTGAATCCGAATTAATTTAAATATTAAATGAATTTGAGTAAATAATTTGTTTTAACATTAAATAACAGATATTATGAGGAATAATTTGCTGTCGATAATAATGACCTTAGTCCAAAAGCTGTCAAACTGCAACCCCAACTAAATAATTTTATTGCTAATTTAGATAGTATCTTGTACGCGGCACTTCGCCTTTTTTCAATTTTCGGATGTTTCAACATTGCTGACATCAGTGACACAGGCGACGAACTGGTTTTGTCTATCTGTTTGCTTATAGCCGAAAAAGCTAAAACTAAGCAGCCTTTGATGACGTTTTGCTTGTCAGGGAAAAGACGTGTGCAAAGGTATTAAGGAGAATTTTTTACTATTTATTTTATGAGTTTTCAGAATAATGCTGAAATCGTAAAATCATAAGACCATTTCTCGATTTACGGATCATCAAAAGGGTCAGGTCTTGAGGGTTTAAACGTGGGTTACGCCTGAATTGAGTCCAGAAAATTATCCAGATCTTCGAGCTCTATCTATCTCGGGAAACCGCGAAAAAATGAAAACTTTGCTAAAAATCTGACTTCATGTGGTTCTCGTGGATTTCGTACATTCTTATGAATTCGGAACTCGCCCTCATCAACTTTGCCAAGTTTACATGCGACCAGGTTAGAAGGCTAATTGAGGATATGGTTTTTGTAGGATAGTTAGTTTATTCCATAGTGCGATGGTCTCGAATAATCCACGTTTTCTGTTAAATAAGACAGGAACCCTGTAGGACTTTGTGTTCAGGTGTCATCAAAATATATAAATTAGACCGCCGTTTCATTTTAATGATTATGGGCTATGGGCGTTTAGAGGATACGGAGTTTTTAGTTAAGAAAAACGAATAACCTGTTTTCTGCTGGGGCGCCGTAAAATCAGTTGCCCACGGATGAGCCCCTAAGAGTCCCATAAGTTGGAGCAAACCGGCCGCCGGCGAATGCCCATCTTGTCTCACAGCCGACGTGTATATCATGCTGATGACGAAACGTCAATCAATCAATCAATCAAATGAGCCTGAGAATTAGTGCACAGACGTTTGCAGTCCGCCAAACGCTGCACGTGAAAAATAGATTGATTTCGGAGTGAAAAATAAACTTCTTGACGGCTAATTATCGAAACAGGAAGAGGGTTTCCGCAGCTGGTTCAACGAATAATGTACACAGATGGACGATTTTTGAAATCAGCTGTCAATGTTGGACAAACGATTGCGTTTGTCAGATGCGAAGACGCTTATTCCGCAGACGTTTTCTTCCCGAATAGGCTCATTTTTTGCCCTTTTACTGTACAACAAAGACAAATAAATAGCAGGCGCGTCAAAAAGTTTATTGTTTAATTAACGATCTATTGAGCATATCCAGCACGGCGTTAATAGATTATCTTTAGTAAAATCCCGACTCGCGTCGTTTTTTAAAACACGAATATGGTTCGAATTAGCGATAGTTCGGCACACGCAAGTGCGTAAACATTGCTTAGCCGCGAGATTGGACGAAAATATACTCGGTTCGGCTGATTTAACCTCCGGGGTTTGGTTAGGCGAAATACGCGATGCGATGGATTATTTTTTATACGCTTTTAGTAGATTTACAATAATTTCCAGAGCTAGATCGTGAGTATAGCGAAAACACAAAGCCGTGATTTGTCATTACCATTAAACTAAGAATTCCCCAAAGCTTTTCGCAAATAAAACAAATGTTTTTACCCTCTCTGATCATCAATCGAGTGAACAAGTTGGAATGACTTAGAGCGAAATGATCGCCAAATTACCGCGCATTACGTTCACGTACGTATAGGTATTCCGCTTATTATAATAAAGAACGGCGGCTGAAATGGGAATAAATATAAAATATTGAAATAATAATTGCGCTAGTGATTTTTATGAAAAAATAAACTACTTTTCGACCAAGTATACGGAATTATTATAGCCTTCAAATTAGATTGGTAGTTAAAAGCACTGCAGTTTAAAGAAAATTTTGAGCTATTACCCCGCATATATTGAATGAAGCGAGCAAAATCTCTGGAACTGTAAGTCGACGAACTCGCGATTGTGCTACCGAAAATAAACGGAAGACTCATCGCTACCAAAGCGCGCAGCGAAGCAAAACCTCGCTTAACGAATGTTGGATTAGTGCAAAAGTGTCCGAAGCAATGTTTTAGTCTTAGCGTAATTGATGATACAGGTAGAGTAATGAATTATAAATGTTTACTCTTAGCGTCACCTGGACGAGCTAAGCGTAAGCGAATAAATGACGATTTAGCGGGTGGAGTAGAATTCGTACGTCAAACGGCGCCAAATGCGTATCGCGCAGTTAAACCCGTCTGGTCAGGTTTTGTGAGGCCGACCGACTGTGCGCGAGCGACGCTCATTTATAAGCAGTGGCTAAATTTCAGAAAGAATGGTAGATATTCTCGCGATTCTGGTGTAAACAATGACCGGCATTTAAATCCATTGTTTGAACGAATGGAGACTAATTGAAATTAATAAATGAAGAAATCTAAAATTTTATTGAGAAATTTGATGTTGGAATCTGACTTATTTAAAAACAGCCTAATGAAAACATTGTCCTGAAAATTCGCGTGCGGGTATTGTTTTGATCATCTTGATTCTTCTCACGAAATCTTTTAATTCAAATGCATTTCGACTTAATACTTTCTAAGCAAAAATGGCTTGCGTGAAAAAAAATTAAAAAAATAACGATTCGAATTTCTGTTTGTAATGCTTTTACTAGCAGTATAGTTTATTTCCTCTTTTTGTTGATCCGTTTATTTATGTTTTCATTTTTCTTCTTTCCTTTCATTGACGACTTTCTATCGCTCTGAATGCCCGAAAAGCTCCGAAGAACTCGCGTGAAGTTAATTAAATGTTGTAATTTTTTCAGTAGCGCCGCTAATGCTTTCGTACAATTATTATATACATAAATGTCTTTAATCGTGAATGTACGCGATCTTCGACCAAGCAATTTAAATTGTTATAATCCGCGCAATGAAACAAATATCTGTGAATTTACTGCATAAGTCTCACTTTGCGCAATAGCCAATTTTAAATTTTGACCACGAGAGGCGGTACTTATTTCGAGTTACGAAACCAAGCATCGAAGTAATAAATCACACGATTCAATTTTTTTAATCGTATTTTTGCAGGTTTTCTAGCATCCATTTTCAAAAAATATCGAATTATGTAAAGAAAACTTTCAAGTCGATGTCAGTGTTACAAATTAGAGAATTGTTCGAAAAAATTTTGAGAGCGAAAAATTATTTAATTTGCCTAATTGAATGAGGCGAACGGGTGGCTGCCGCTCGTCTTCCGCTCCATCGGGAAACCACAAAGGCTATTCTCACACGTCTATTTACTTACTATGACTGGAAATCGGTACGCTAAGACCAACTTGCGTCTTGCCGGAACCAATGACGAGCAAGTGATGACAGGAAATATTGCTGCGATTGCTGCTCGACATAATTCCGTAATTAAGCTAATTGGCGAAAAACGGCGGAAAATCACCAAAAGTGCTTCGACGTATTAGCTAGCACACGTACGAGTATACGTAACCATTCGGGAAGTAGGAATTTCGGCCTTGGACAAAAATAACCGACGGTCGCCATTCGATGCGCGCGACTACGGCAGCGATTTTTCCGGCAGTTGCTGCTATTCTTTCTTACAATTTTCCGTTTAATCGCTCAAAAAGTTTCCTGCAATTTTCCACTTTACGGGGCTGTACCTGCGTTGGGCAAAAAATTAATGCGTCCGAACGGAAGAACAATTAGCGAGTGATTTGCGTGCTTCGATGCACAAAGGAAGTACAGACAAGCGAGCGGGGGTTATTTCTTTTAAAAAACCCCTCGGTTTGTTCTGACATGCTAAATTGTATGGCAAAACAAATCACAGACTTTGAAACCTCTAATTGTCTTTGATCTAAAGAAATAATTTTATAAGGACGAAGAATTTTCATAGTTAAATGACGCCGGAATTACGCTGAACTATTTTAAAAGTACATACGTGTCTTAGAAAGACGTATACGTACATACTAAAGTAGCGAATAATGATAATAAAATTGTGAATTTATCCGCTTATTTTCGTACTTAGAATAATACATGCTTATTAGGGATGCAACGGGTACCCGAATCCGAATACTCGGGCACCCGAACAATATTCAGGACTTGAACCCCAACCCGAACCCGGATAAACTGAACTCGACTACCCGAACCCGAATAAATTTATTTTGACCGCCCGAATCCGAATGTTTTTACAATTTATTCGGGTTTATTCGAGTAATTTAATCGCGAAAGCAACACAATTGTATATCAATACTTTAGAAATTTTCGGCGACTTCGCTCCGGTTTTTTTCTTTCTCAATCTTACCACGTTAACTTTTTGAGTCTTTTTTCACAAAATGATTGCCAAATGAAATTCCGCTTTAAAAATCGCTTCGAAATTCGTTGATACAATTTCTTTCTATCAAGTTAAGCTTCACAAATAGCAGCTTTTTGGCCAGTTAACAAGCGCACGCAGGATAAACTGAGCAAACCTTTGCAGTGGGAATTATTATTGGCTTTAATCTCAAAATGATCCTAGGCACTGCTTTAGCAGCATAAGTACGCATAGGGGGTGATGGGTATTACCCCCTGAAGGGTCAGCCAGACAGGTACTGTCCGGCGATTTTGAGCTGATGCAACGTTTTGTAAATCATTTTTGAGGTCAAAATTTTTCCAGCACTTCGCGCCAGATTAGTACTTTCGAGTACTTTTTCCTCATAAAACACCCAAAATTGATAAATTTTTGCTCATTTCAGTGTTAAAAGTGATATAATGCAGTCAAAATAAAGTAAAAATGCTTTTGAAATGCGAAATTGCTACGAAAAATGTTTTATAGTGCTATTTTGTCCATCTTGATCGGTCAAAAGCAGCAAAAAATCGTAGACGTTAAATTTATTGTTTTGGAATTTTGAGGTTCCACTCCCCCACCTCTCCCGCCCCACCGACTGCCGACCCTGACCTTGTGCACCTATGTTTGGCAGTATTTAACAATCGTTACAAATATGTAGGCATACTCACGGAGGTGAGGGTCACACGTGGGCGTGGGTAGGAGGGCTTGGTAGGTATGCACCCGCTCACCAGAAGGCCGAATACCCCTCTCAGAAATAAAAATAAGCCCCAGAACTCAATTTTTTGATAATTGTATTGGTTTTTTGTAATTTTTATGATGCCAATGGATAGTACTAGATGAAAAAAGTAGAAAAATGGTGTTTTTTACGCCATACCACCATTTTTAAGACAGTTTTTCGACCTTTGAAAAATCTTGCGCCTCCCAGAATTTCGGTACTGCCCAGCTTATGGTGGAGGCACCCCTAAGCCCAAAATTAATTTTTGAAAGTAAGGTGATCCATGGAAAATAATAAAAATAGGCATCTTTTTATCGAATAATCTCAAAATTTTTGCGCCACCAGATTTTCATTTTCCATAAGTCTGGCTCAAGCGCGGCCAAACAAACGCTATTTTTCCATACCCTATCTAGAAAATAAAACTTGTTTTTAAAGTTGTAATTTTAGAGTTTAATGGAAAGAGCATGTATAAAAACGTACTTTATTTTGCGTACCACCGAACATATCACAAAAGATATGGTCTCCAATTTTGGATCGTCCAGCGCCCCCACCTTTTAAAAAATTCCGCGTTCGCCCTGTGTGCTTATATCTTTTAGCGAATTAACTAAATTTAAGACAGACAGTAAAAGCTTGAACTATGTGCCTGAAAAATAATTTTCTTAAGAAATAAATGTAAAATATATCACTCAATGAGAAAGACGCCGGATTCGAGACGCGAACAATAAAAGATAGATTGTTTACTAGTAGCATAGAGTATTTAAGTCAAAGTGGGACGCACAGCTCAAGCAAGATATGCAAATTGCTTTATACGAGTTGCTATTTTATACCTTATTCGTCTCTACAAAACCTCAAGGCTTTGTTTCAGAAGATGAGAGAGACAAAATCGTTTTGAGCTCTGGCGAATTCATTCTCCTGATTTCTGAAGTATTTGTCATCAAAAAATACTTCAAATTCAAACTAAAAACGCTAAAGATATAAAAAATTATTGGTTTTTTATTGTCAGAGACCAGAAATTTGCTGAATTGCACTACTAAAAGTCATAAAAAAGGTTTTGGCATACAATGCAAATAAAAGATACCATAGTTGCACAGGACGGATGGATTGCGGGGTCAGTTCAGCCTGGGGGTCAAATGAGAAAGAAAGACTAAAATTCTATAGTCTGTTTCATTTAACTTTGAGGTTTTTGAAAAAATTTAAAGTGGTTACAAAAACGTTTTAAAATAATACGGTGAATATGATATTCTGCAGTATATTGGAGTCATATAGAGACGTATACCATTAGCTGAACCGCATTACTGCATCAACATTTTAAGCCACTTTTTGTAGCCTGATTCTTGCGAAGAAAATTCAAACGAAACCCGCAAAGTTAAATGAAACAGATCATGTGGGCTTTATCCACCTTCAGTGGTCTCAAAATGTAAAGTAAACAATAGAGGCACGAAAGCTACCTTTTCACCGCCCAAGGATCCTTTTTTGCCCATTTTTTGACCTATTTTGGGCTTTTCCTCATAAAATTTTATATTTTCTCTTACTGATGGGCAATAAAAGACCACGCGTCTGTTCCTCAACGAAAGATACGCCTAGTAGGCGCTGAACAATTGTGTAAAATTGATATCGACATTGTAACACGAAGGTGCACTGAAACAAAGAAATTCCAGACCTGAATAAAATGAACTTGATCACCGGAACCCGAACCCGAATACACCGAAATTCACTACCCGTTGCATCCCTAATACTTACGTATCGAACTTTTACTGACCCTACAAAATAACTCAAATCTAAAGTTCAAGAGAGCCTGATCGTCTTTTGCATTCTTTTGATTTAAATGAAAAAAACAGAGATTCCGACAAATGAGATCGTGCACGGAAGAGGTTTATCGGACTGCAATTTACGATTATGAAACAATATTGCCCTTAGATGCAGATCGTAGGTTGAATAAGAAAATCGCAGTTCTAGCTCGGAAATCCTAAACATTCGTGCAATGAATCAGGAAAAAATCTATACAGTTTGTAACTTTCTTACCATTTCTGAGTGCAGCAATTTTAAAAGTGAACAGATAATATTTTTCCTAAAGTAATAAAAGGCCTTTTAATGTTTACTGACAAATGTTAAAAGGTTTGAGCATATAATTTTTAGCCAAAGACGGAGAAAAGGTAGCGAATGAATTATCTACGATGGCATTTCTTTTATCTTCAAGTATGCAATGTAATTTCATATCTTTTAATATAAATTAAACGGAGATTAAAGTCTCTCATTGCTATGGAAACTTCGCACCTTGTTTGTCGAATTATCTCATAATATTCGCGGTAAAGCTCTCGACTTCATTAAACATTTATCAGTTAATAAATTGAGGTCAATTTCATCATTTTAGCAAGCTCATTTCTGACAGCTGCGTGAACGAACAGCTTATTTTAAAGCGATATTATAGGCTACATGATGTGCAGCGCTTCGAGCGCATTCGTATTTTATGAGTCGGATGCGTAATCGCTGCATAGTGTAGAAGCGCCGAATAGGAAGGCACAACCGCCGCAGAATTCACTACCGCCGCATAGTGCCCAAACGCCGCGCAATTCAGAACCGCCGCATACTTAGTTTACAACCGCCACATAGTTCATAAATCTCTGTACACATTGTACGCATACGTGTTCCTAGGAGTTTACCCCATGATTAATGACCCCCTGAAATATGGTTACAATCCCCGGAATTGTCTATTCTTCGTAAAATTGTAAGAAGTGTGCCTTTTAGCTCATTATCGGCTCAAAAGTGCCAATTTCAGCGCTTGAATTTGCAACTAACATACAAAGACCAAAATTCTTGGGGTTTTTTATAGAAAATTCGCCGACATTTTCTAAGAAAGTTATTCAATGGAATTTTCTGTGTGGATTCAACGGTCTAATTTTCATCCCGTGTACGTACACGTGCAAATTAGTGCTACGTAACACGAAAAAGATTTTGCTATGAGTAAAGTTTCTATTATGCATATTTAATTGACAAATTCGTAGGTCTGTTTCTTAGCCAGCCATTATTATTCCCAAGAAAGACTTTTTCTAAATTTTGTTTAATCAAGTAAGAACCATGCAAAAGTTATATGTTTTACATGTATTTACGTCTGATCTAAGACATATTTCTTGTGTCGATTGCGGCGGTTCTGTACTATGCGGCGGTTGTGAACTCTGCGGCGGTAGTGTATTATGCGGCGGCTGTGCTTTCCAATGCGGCGAGTACTTTACAAGCGAATGGAATGTATGATTAATAATCTAATTGAAATGGAAATGAAGAAAATCGTAGGTCACTTTGAAAAAAATCGTAGGATACTTTGAAAAGTAAGACAGGATTAAATCTGTAAACGAGCGCAGCACATCTGCTATGTGTAAGTTATATACAGACATTTCACTGAACAAAAGCCTGAAAATTGCAGACATTATACACGATATAATTCGGATAACGCTAAAAAACGGCAGGCTACATAAAGCGTAATGTATTATTTTGCGCAAGCGGTAAAGTACATAGTTAGGAATCCTATAAATAACGAACTACATAGTTAGGAACATTGACGCACAGCATGGCCGATCTGGAGGGGGGTTCAGCCGGCCTAGGTCGAGTCAAAAATTGAACTTTTTGGGCCAAAAAGACCTCAAAAACTAGTATAAGCGCTAAATTGCATCAAGACTACGTTATTATACAGTTTCTGGTCAAACTGAAGCACTTTTGAAGAAAATGTTCTAGTTTCATCCGTTTTTGGCCTTTATTTTGCCTCATTTAATTTTTATTTTTATTTATTATTTTTTTATAATTTTCCCATTTGGTTTACGAGGAAGAAACTAAAGAAGTCTTAGAACAAAATATTGCTCACGTACCCTCTAAGGTATGAAAATATTATAAAAATGCTATCTAGAGTCAACCGTACATTCCTTTAAATAGCTAATTTCGCAAAATAGCAATAATAAGTGCATTATTATCAATTTCTCGTTTGGAAGCATAAATAGACGTCGTTAAAAACAAAAGGTCAGGCTAGGAAAAAGTTAGTGGGAATTAAATAGAAGTAGTTTAACTAAATTTATTCAAAACGCTTGAAAACTGATACAAAGCTTCAAATATATGCCGATACCAAATATTATCTTTATCAATTTTTTATTTTTTTATATTTTTGGATAAGATTAATGATAAATGACGAGACCTAGCAAAATTCATCAGTGTGAAAACCACAAAAAACCAATCAGGAACTGCAGAGCTTTGTTTTATACATTAAAAACGTGAATGATTCCGGGAATTATTCTGTCAAGGGTCCTGTTCATAGGCAGGCAGCAGTCAAAGTCTATGGGGTCTGATGGGGCTTCAACCAAACAATAGCGCCAAAACTTCGATTCTGGGGGCGGACGGCGTATTAAAGGGGAGGGGGATCGCTCCTCTCTCGGTCAGAAATACTTGGCGAGAGAGCAATTTGCTATGATTTTCGGTCGTTGCGACCGAACATAATTTCTCGAATCTTTTCCGCGCAAAAGTCATTTTTTTACTCATGAAATAATTTTTGAAACAATTTCAACAGCAGAAACAGCTATTTCAGCATGTTTTCGTCTATTTTTGATCAAACATTTTCGACATTTCGCATCAAATGCTACAAATAAAGAAAATCAAGCAATAAATCAAGTTCATCCACCTGAATTTCACAAATTTTTTGGCGCTTCGCGCCACATTTCACTTAAATCAAAGAAATTTATTGATCTTAATTATTAAAAATTTTGAAACTTTCGAAGAAAATTGCGTTAAAATGATTTTAAATAAAAGAAGACTATGTAAAACGCTGAAAACGGTTTTACGCGTGTGAGGGCAAATTTTTGGACCTATTTTTGACTGTTTTTTTTTGAAAAGTTGGTGTAACTCCAACATAGGAAAATCTAGATTCGTCACTGTTGGAGATTTATCGATTTTTCGGAGATCCGCCGGATTCTCAGAAGTTCGGATCACATATGGACGTGAGGGTTTATAGCCCTCCAGAATCCAGATAGACCCCTAAAATCTGTAGACCCTAGAATTAAATTCTTGGCATTATTTCTATAATTTTTTACCGTTTTTACACCACCCGGACTCACCATACCAGAATTTGGCCGCTGTCCGAATATGGTCTAGCCAGATGCCCCTCTCCATCGATAAGGGTGAAATTAATTTTTGTGCATTTAGGGCATGAATCTATTTTTCTGATGTTATGTCCTCCAATTAATTATTTCTTTCTCTTTTTCTACATGATGCCGCAGCAAAAACAGAGTATAGAGCATTTTTAAATTAAATTATCGAATGGCATTATGGAAGAGACAAAAAACTTCGGTAAACTTTCTGGGTTTTCGCAATTTCTGAGGAATTTTTCAAACACTTTAGTGCAAAAGGTATTTTTAGTTTGCGTTTATAGCATTTTAAATCTTTTTTATCCGTCTTATACTTTATTTTGTCCTGCTTATAGTACTGTAACTATTTTCGCTAAATTATTCAGCAAAACAATACTTATAATAATTTTTGTTCGTTCTGTTTACAGCATTGCCTGGCGAACTTTGAACCGAGCTATAATGATAATTTTTTAAAAATTGAAAATCCGCTAGAATCGTATCGATGACGTTTGCTAATTTTCTCGATATTCTGGAAGCTTGATTTTGTATCAAAAGTGTAGACTTCATAAATAGCGAAATTTTCAATATTCGCAGTGTTGCATCATTTTTAATTAACTAAAGTTCTAAAATTGTTCGTGCATTGCGTTTTATGCTTTAGTAGCATTTTATTTCGCTCAGAGGATAGGAATCATGTTCAGTAAGTGCACTCGTTGTCCCTCTTTTAGGCTCTTTTTTATGAATTTCCGCAGCAATTTCACAGATTCTTCGAAAATTCATCAACATTTTTGGAATGCGGCTTCATTGAGTCTTAATTATATTTGCTTTCAAATCATCCATTTTATTCTTAATTTGACGCCAATTAATTTTACAGTAATCTATTAACTAATACAGGTATATATAAATGTGAAATATCGCAAATTCACTAATAAAATCAACATAGCAAATGTAGCTTCTTGAGTTAATTTCAAGAACCGCCAAAACAATTTCAAAGGAGTGAAATTCCCTGAATGCATAACTGAAAATCAAACCAATTCCTAAAAACCTATTTCAAACTTTTATACCTACAGCAAACCACTCGACAAAAACAAAAAATAAAAAAAATAAAATAAAATAAAAAGTAAAACTAAAACAAAAACAAAAGCTGCATTTTACAACAGTCTGTGATCATGCTGCAAACTGGTGAAATGCGCTTTATTTTCTCTAAAATGTTCAAAATGTTCATCCGGAATGGATTGTTTGGGCGCAGCCGGGCTCCGATGGAATAAAAAC
This sequence comes from Mermis nigrescens, assembly GCA_036768485.1. Taxonomy (NCBI): domain Eukaryota; kingdom Metazoa; phylum Nematoda; class Enoplea; order Mermithida; family Mermithidae; genus Mermis; species Mermis nigrescens. The sequence continues at coordinate 1,267,804 of JAVLUZ010000191.1, forward strand.
GACCAATATACTTGGTATTGTGGATTATTGAACATGTAAAAGGAGAGGAAAAAGTTACCTATGCATATGCCTTAAGTCGCAAAACCTCTTAAAAATCAGACTTTCTCTAAACAACACAAAAAATCGAAGTATATTCTGCGGCCTCTGAAAAAGTGTAACATTCGTTAAACAATATATAATGCTTCACATAATAGTTTATACACACAATCTAAACTGTTTTCTTGTAAATTGCTTGCCAGTTGCGACTCTGACTTGCTTTGTATCGTGATTGATAGAAAAAAATAGTCTGTTTCACATAACTTCGTGCAGAGGGTTACGATATTTATATATCAGATCAATGCTAAATCGCAATCTGTCATCTTGTTGCTGTATGTGCATAGTTTTAAAATTTATGACCGAAGCTGTGTGAAATAGACTATAATTGAAATTGTATTTAAAGGTGTTCTATTTTGTTATCATGAGCATTATAGCAAGCAAACCTGGCGTCAATTGCTTAAGGCACACAATCGTTGCGGGCAAGCAAGTGTACCGATAGTCTATTTCACGAAACCTTGCGCATGAACACAATTCTTGAGTATACAAGAACAATTTAAACTGAAGCAGCAATTGCGATATTGTGCACAGCAATGCATAAACATATGAGGTTTTACTACAAACGCAAAGTTGTTTTACAGTAAGTTGAGTAGAAACCGCTTTCGTAGCTGCTCGATAGATCGCTGAAAATCGATTTCCATGCACAAGGTTTCGTGGAATAGACTATACATGTAGTCTGTTTCAAGCAAGCTTATGCGTTTCCTACTGCTTTAAACCAACAATTTCTTTGATTGTCTTGAATGCAACGATGTTTGCTTTATCATTCCATTGACTTGCAAAGTCGCTCCTAGTTTACAGCTATGTAACTTGGTGCTTTTTAGAATCGTTTTTGGTTCAAAAGTATATTTCAATTTGCAGGCCACATAATATACTTCGATTTTTTGTGTTGCTTAGAGAAATTCTGATCTTTGAGAGATTTTGCGACTGTAGGCATGAACATAGGTAGCTTTTCCCTAGTCCCCTCCGTTTACGTCATTAATAATCCACAATCCCGAGTATATTCGTCTTTTTTGTTCCATCGGAGCATTTTATTTGCTAGTACTCTACTTTTAATTGGCATGATTTGAGAAAATCAGTCAGTAAACACATGCGGTAAGATGCCACAATAATGACAGCAGTCCAAGAACGAGGAAAACAATATTGTTCTGACGATCAGCATTATCTTTTATAAGCAAACCTTATCTCATTTAAACAGATCAAAAGTTTTCAGCGTAAACTTTATGCAATTATTGGGTGTAAAGAATTTTCACGCTACGATTCGTAATCCTGACGTTACATGGAATATGTTCCAAAAAAACTTAAACTCTGCAACGCTCTAGGACTAAATTTAATTTTCAGTATAAACTTTACATAACTACTGTGTGTAAAGGAAACATACAGTCAGATTCGTAATCCTGGACGTGCGGATCATATTTTGAGAAAAATTCACATTTGTAACGCTCTGGAAGTATAATTAATTGTAGTGTAAACTACACAATAACAATAAACGAATAGTGCAAACTTTACAAAACTACTTGGTGTAGCGAAAACTGACAGTCAGATTCGTAATTCTGACCTTATGTAGAACAGCTAAAAAATGAGCTTTTGCAAGGCCCTAGAACTAAAGTAAATTTGCAGTGTAAACTTCAAACGACCACAGAGTGTAAAGAAGATTTTAGTCCGATTCATGGTTCTGATATTACTCTGATATTACGATCAACATTTATGAAAACAAACGAGCCCAACTGGTGTATCACGTTTGATTCCTGGTACATTTTTATACTTGAGATCATGTCCAGACTCATAAACGGAGAAGTTGGCAAAAAAAACAAAGTGGTGAACGAAAAAGCGGACAAAAACGTATTTTCTACCATTCACCATAGGATGAACTTTGAAAATCTGAACCTAACTCTACATTGAGTGTAGAGAAATTCTGTATGGGCTAGTTTGTAGCCTTTGAATGGTAGTGCGTTTGTATGTGGAAAACTTCTGTTCCGTAAAATATTTGAGATATTTTACCAATCAAAATAGGGAAAAACATGTTTTGTGACCCATTTTACACCCCTGATTTCGAACTTTACACTAGCGTTGTTATCATTAGTTAATAAAAGATATCGTTTCCGTTATCATTATTGATATTTTTTCAGAAAAAATAACGTGTTATTAATGAAAATGAACGACCCCAAAAATATCGTTAAGGATGTTTATGTCGATTTCAAATATATTTAGCATTTTTCGTAAATTCATGGTTTTATGATTGTTCTTTACTGTTTCGAAATTCTTTAGACTTCTTACAATAAGGCTATTCGGATGCATCAACAATTTAAGCAATCAACGTAAAGCGAAAAGCGGCGGCTTTCTTACCAAATTATCACGTTGAGCACAAATAACTCGGTGTTAAGACCTTACATTGGCAGGAGCCGAATTCTGGGGAGTATTAAAATCTCCAAAAATCACAGTAAAGCATGCCTAAAATTTAATCCAAGGCTTATTGATTTTTGCAGTGGGTTGGTCAGATTCTGGGGGAGTAAGCCATAACATTTTCTTGGGGAAGGTTTTGGGATCTGACCTCCGGAATGGCTACTTTACCCCACACTCATCCCGCGAAATAGCTATGACCAGACCATAGCATGGGAATTATAGGAGGAAGGGGCTCAAATTTAAGGCCTTTTTGGGCCTAAAAATGGTGGGTATGCGACAAAAACATCGTTCTTGCAATTCTGACGAAGCTCTATCTTTCTAAAGCATAAAAATAAAAGATTTCTGAAAAATTCGAACAAATTGGACAAACTACCGGATCCTGCATAACCTTTGCCACCCCCTTGCGCTTGAACTAATAGTCAACCAGATACGTGCAGTATGCCATTTTAATCAGCATTCAAAATGGAACTAACCTGTATATCGATGTCATTTTCCAAATTTTTCAGCACATTTTTTAAATTTTGGCGCAAAGTTTCAGTCGAGTAACGTCCAGGGCCCTATTCTTATAGCGTCAGGGTTTCCACTTTGTGGCGAATCACCAGGCCACACGTCGTTTCCCTAAAAATCTATTCCATGTTCTTTCAAAAGATGTCGGGTCGCATTGGCACGCATGCAAGGGGCTTTGTCGTGAACAAATGTTGCTTCCAAACACGATCACGTTATTAGAGTCTTGCAATAACGGAATGACGTGTTGAATCAAAATGACTTCACGAAAAAAGCTCCATCCCATGATTCACCTTTTTCTTTGATGACCCATATTAGCTTTCTTGCTATGAACATCACAAACATGGCGATGATAGTCATCATCATTGATCTCTGAAACAGTTCTTGACCAAACACGGTCATTCTGGAAATTCCGTTCTCGTATTGACCAAATGAAAAATTCGTCAGAAAGCGCCAAGTGCAAAAATCTTCAGTTGTTCGATTTTTTAGCCAGTGCGCAAGCCGTAGTCTGTCCTGAACGTGTGTTTCTGTCTTCAAAGGCTTCGTAATCACATGAAAAGGCCGCAGTCCAACCCTGATCCGATAGCGAAGAACTGTTGTGGAATCAACTCATTTGTTACACGTTGCTCTAGAATTTCCCTTGCAACCCAGGTGCAGCTTTTTTGTTTGTTGCTCGAATTTCCGATGATCTGCTGGCTTTCTTGTGAAAGTTTCAGCAGTCGCACGTCGCCAAATTCCGTAAAGCAGTACTGTTCGATTTTATTCCAATTTCTTGTAACCAAGCTTTCACTCAGACCTAATTCTTCGGCAATCCATTCTTATTAATGAGGCAAGCACCAGTATCACGAGCTTTGCGAAATGAAATGCATTTGATCCGATCAATAATGCGCTGCCTTTTGTTGTCGTAAGATTCAGCCATAAATTAAAATTGATAGCGAATCAGTATAACACACTCAAATTCCAAATTGAATTACCTACAAAACAAAGTATAATAAATGTATGTAGCATTTCTGGGTAATGTGCTAGGGGGTGGCAAAGGTTATGCAGGACCTGGTATATTCAAAACATGAGTATACAGCAAAACACGAGTATTTGACTAAAAAAGCTTAAAACAGCACATTTTTCTCGGATTTTTCAAGAAATTTTTAAAAACTTTGAAAAATTTGCGAATTCTTAGGGTGAAAAAAATTTTTTGGGGGTGTAAATTCTCTGAGGGATAAAAAAATCCTCCCTCCTCAAGCCCCATCCCAAAAATCCGGTGTGGCTGCGACCCCCGAATTTTCGTTTTTTCGTGAATATAGTAAAAAGTGTGACTTTCTAAGCGTTTCTAGCTCATTTTGGCTCAAAAGTCACTAATTTTTGGCGTTTCGCGCCATATACGTATTTTTTACAACATTTTGTTCAATTTACTCAATTAGTTTGCGCTTTTTTGGAATTTTCTGTTTTTGTGTTCTAGAATGAACAAGCATTGTCTGAAACTTTAAATAACAATATTTTAAACGTGTGGGTGGTACCCATTGGTTTTAAGCCTTGAAGGAGCATTTTTAAAAATAATTCTGGCCCGACTATCAGAATTCCTATGTTGTACATACATGTATGCTTAAGCCCACAACTCCCCACACCTATGTAAGTGTGGCTAAGACGGCTCGGAAGATCGGCTCTGTCTCGGCCTTCCCCCTACTCCAGCCTGCAGCCTCCTCAGCAAAGTAGTACACAGTATCCAGTTAAATAGGATCAAATGTATGTACAGAAAAATTAATCTTATTTTCACGTTATTATTCACCAACATTAATATCGTTTCCGTTAACGATGGCCCAAAAACACGTCGTTAACGATATTTTTCATTTTAATAACGTTACCTATTAAAACCCTACTTTACACCCGCTTAAATAACTCAATATTGCGTTTTTTAATGCGGTGGCTGCGATAGTGTAGCACTTAGAAGGTACTTTATTTCACTCCCATTCAAGAACTAAAGCGAAATTTAAAAAACATAAAAGCGGTGTCTGGAGCATTCCTCTCTCTACAATTCAGAACCATTAAATTGTTTGTGGCATTAATACTAAGCTGTCCACAAGCCGTGTAGTAAAGTTCGCTATATGTTATAACGTTACACCAAAACTTTACATGCTCATCATAAACAAAAAAGAGCGCATAATCATTTTTATTATCCATCTCTTCAAAAGAATCGCACCTCCAAGATGTGTCCCGTTATAGCTGTAGAGGGGTGCACAGGTGTTAGGGGTACCCAAGTATATAATAGGTAGGTACGCGTTAATGCGCTACCTATGATGTATATTCGCTGGAGAAACTGAAAGTTATTACTGAGATATTTTACGAATTAGACGTGAGAAATAGTTCGTTCGCTACTTCGTTTTCGTTAATCGGTAAAAAATGAATACACAATGACAAATATGATGATTGCGTAAAACTGGGCGATAATATTCCTTTGTCACGAAAATATATATACGAGTACAACAAAAATACAACATCTGCTGATGTTGCCAATTTTAGAGTGTCTACTCTAAAAAAGCATTCCTTTCATTGAGCAACAAGACGGAAGAAGCAAACGAAATAAAGAGCTATTTTCCAATCTTCGGAGAAAAAATTTTATCATCTCAAGATTTTGTTCATAGCGAAATTCAGCCACAGACAATTAAAAAAATAACCAATTAAGAATTTATCCCATAGAATTCACAACATAAATTTTACGCATCTCATCGATGATATACTGCGTCAAAGCTTCGAACGAAAAGTTTCTTGTTTCCAAAAATAAAATCATGAAAATACTCGAGTTGCATGTTTTATGAGTAGACACGATTGTAAGCAAGGAAATCACGCACGAGCATGAAAATTCGCATGTTTTCGACCCACAGAAACAAAAATAATGTTTTTCAGACCACCTAGAATTCCATTTTTGTCATAACTGATCTTAAACTAAGATAGGAAATTATAGCTTACATCATCAATTTTATTATTATAAATATTTAAATTAAAATCCCCGTCTATTCAATTTTCCGTTTGTCCTTCTTTTGATGCCAATAGGCGGCGCAAAAAAACAACGAAAAATTGAGCTCTTGACTTAATTATCAAGCTTTATAGTCTTTTTTTAAGCTAATGCGTCGATCCGTTTGAAAAACTAATATCCTTATTACTGTAGCGCTCGATTTTCCCCCTTTCGATTGGTTTGCCGAGCGATCCCATGCACTAGGTTGAAAAAATTACCCAACTATATTTTTATCATAGAAAATTTTTGACGCCCAAGAACCCAGAAGCTCGGTTATGCTACGAATGCGTGATGCAAATAGACAGTGTAACAAAATTCCTTGACTGTACAATGTTTCTGTACACTTACATTTTGTGATTAATTTACCCCAAAAAAAGTTGCGCCAGAATAGCTGCGCCAAAACGACCGCGCGAAGACATCCATGCGCCAAAACAGATGCACCAAAATGGCAGTGCCTAAACAGCCTCCCGCCAAGCTGTCCTTGCGCCAAAACGGTTGCGCCAAAACGTCCTAGACCGTTTTCAACTTTTCGTCTCTCTTTCGAACTCGCTGCTTGGACAAGGCATTTTAAGTTTTTTCCAGTATTTTTGTCACCATAAAGTATGCGTACCACACATTGCAGATTGCAATATATTTTGAAATCGTCACCTTTAGTTTCGTAAAAAATTCAAATTTTTATTTAAATTTCGTAAAAATTTTGAATTCAGCCGTATCGGAAAAATGCTGTCATTTTAGACGTTTTTATCGATTATTTTTGCGTTTTCAATATATTTTCAATGAGCTTTGTATCATATTCTGACTTCTTGTAGTTCATCTGATTAATTCAAAAATCCATACATGGGCGACGTAGAGATGGTCAGAGAGTAGGAGGAAATAAATGCAGAAAGGTTATACAGAAAATTGTGGTCATTGGTTTTTATATAAGGTTTCTTTGTACTTGTACAAAGATGGTATCCAAAATTCACTCATTCTGTATATGTTAATTTTCGGGGTCCTATAATATGGCACACTTGCACTTAGGTGCGGTAAACTTGATTTTTTAACTCTTATCAATGAAGTTTAGCCAATTTACGGCTTTTCAGCGATTAAAAATACGAAAAATTTATCATTACGGCGCGAAGCGCAGAAAATTTTGATATTTTTACCGTTTTTGGTAGAATTTTCGGTCTTTTTCCCGCAGTAAGTAGCCGAAATTAGCCTTACGGGCATATTTCTTTCTGAAAATCGCTTGACCTGATCTACTAAAACTTTAAGTCAGCTAACACCCACTCTCATCCCCCTCTATGCCCATGTGTGCGAAAAAAACCATTGTTATGCGCTGAAAACGACATGATCCGATGTTTTGCGTCGGGTTTCGCACCAGCGAATTCTAAATAAAGTAGGTATGTGTATGTGCGTTTAACATCAATACAATACTAGGCAGTTTGAGAAAAGTTAAGACACTGCAATATCTATCAGCATAGCCCGGATTCACCGGTGCTTCGCACAGAGATGCGTGAATGGGTATTATTCTAAATTGACGACAGAGCATTTTTGACAGTAACCCACCTTTATGTGATTGTGCATCATTAGACCCACTGTATCGTTAGACCCACCGGTTCGTTAGACCCAATGTCTCAATAGACCCACCAGGAAAAAATCTCGATAGACCCACTGTATCGATAGACCCACCGAAAAAAAATCTCGATAGACCCACTGTATCGATAGACCCGCCGAAAAAAAATCTCGTTAGACCCACTGTATCGATAGACCCGCCGAAAAACAATCTCGTTAGACCCACTGTATCGATAGACCCGCCGAAAAAAATCTCGTTAGACCCACTGTACCGATAGACCCACCGAAAAAAATCTTATTAGACCGAATTTATCGATAGAACCATCGAAAAAATCTCGTTAGACCAACTGTACCGCTAGACCTCACCGAAAAAACCCCAGTAGACCCACCAGAAAAAATATCGTTAAACCCAATTTATCGATACCTACCGAACAAAACAGTGTTAGAATATTCACTTTAAGGAGAGACCGACCAAAAAATCTCGTTAGACCGTAATGTAAAGGCAGACCCACCGAGAATAATTTCGCCTGAAAGATCTAATTACCCACTCGGTTCTTATAATTTTCTTATGTATCATTTTTTGCAGTAATTTAATATATTTTCTGAGTAAATCATCGAGAATGTCAGTCTGAAAACTGTTAAACATGCAGGAAACAGAAAATTATCATCCCGCAGCATTTCCTTAGATGATTAAAACAATGTGCAGGCAATTTTTTTGTCATTAATTAATTAATTTTAATTTGATTAAATGTCAGTAATTACTAATTTAATCTTTTAAAAGTAAAACAACAAATCAGATGTTCAAAAAATCACAACAAGTAAGCAATATATGCCAAGTATTGCTCAATTTCAACAACTAAAGCATGCTCATCAGCAGCGAGCAGACGTCTTTCCGACAAGCGCAGCTTTGCGTTAAAGATATTTCGATCAACAGCAACGTATCTTTCATCACGTCTTCTTGGCTCTGCACCATTAATCAGCTGCTGAAAGGCTGACCTGAAAGCAACCATTTAGTAAGCTTCATTTTTATCTAGATTTCATTAAGGAGTGGCCGAAGTTAGCAAGAGACCAATCCAATCAAGGCAAGAGTGGCGGATCTAGGATTTTCTTAAGAGGGGCGGTTCCCTAACTTTTCGGAAACCGCCAAAAATAGGTCAAAAATTTGCTCTTAACGCGCAAAATGGTGTTTTTAAGCTTTTTATACGGTCTACTTTTATCTAGAATCGCTTTTGACGATAAATTTTTTCAAAAAAATTTTGATGATTTTCGACAATTTTGCGCCGAAAAACGCATTAAATTTTTATCACTTCAGCTAAAAGCGGCGCGAAGCACCGAGAAACTTGCAAAATTTCGAACTGAGAGGCATTTAGAAGCTTAATTTTGCGCGATTTTCTTATATTTGTAGCATTTGACGCCAAACTTCAGAGATTTTTTAAAAGTTTTGTTAAAAAATCGAAAAAATCAATGCTAAAATAGCTGTTTCTCTTCGAATTCTTTTAAAAGCTATGTTATGAGCGGAAAATGGCTTCCAGACCAAAAATAAAGTAGATAAATGTTATTAAAAGGACTCTTCCCGCCGAAAAAATTTGAGAAATCATGGTCGTTGGGTCTATCGAGACCGCTACTAACACGCTAAGGAGCCTAAATAAGTGATTTGAGCGGAACATCTGTCGGCAAGTCATTACATGCATTGAGTCTGCCAAGATTTTTTCGGTGGGTCTATCGATACAGTGGGTCTAACGAGATTTTTTTCGGCGGGTCTATCGATACAGTGGGTCTAACGAGATTTTTTCGGCGGGTCTATCGATACAGTGGGTCTAATGAGATTTTTTAGGCGGGTCTATCGATACAGTGGGTCTAATGAGATTTTTTAGGCGGATCTATCGATACAGTGGGTCCAACGAGATTTTTCTTCGGTGGGTCTATCGATACAGTGGGTCTATCGAGATTTTTTTCGGTGGGTCAATCGATGCAGTGGGTCTATCGAGATTTTTTTCTGGTGGGTCTATTGAGACATTGGGTCTAACGAGCCGGTGGGTCTAACGATACAGCGGGTCTATCGAGACGGGACCCTTTATGTCAAGGGTTCAAAAAGAAGTGACTGCGATGACAGCGCTTTCCAAGCGTACATTAAAACGACCACAAAATGGCTGGTGTATTCCGCACATATTAACTTTATAGAGAAGGAATATCGTTAGGAAATAACAAAGATCCATTTTTAAGTTTGAAATTAATGATTAGATTTTTTAGTATTACATATGTGCTGAATCAATATCTATCACTTGATGTTTTTCAATAAAATAAAGACATTTAGAACCTCGAGCAAGAATGAACAAGCAGCGCATAGGTCGACCTATATACGAGTAAAGGAAAGTGTTTCAACAGCAACGAATGTGCCCTTCCTCGTTAGATATCATCTTCATCATTAGTATTGGCAACAAAAAAGAGAAAATAGAAATAAATCCTCAGAAGCGCTACATGGACATTGATAAGCAGTGCGAGATTTGACAAATCTATTCGATTGCTCTGTATGTAAATTCTTGTCACGTGTTAAATCATTTTGCGCTCGCGCTTATCTTATTATTGCGTACATAACACGCACTTTGCTTGTATTCAAAATCCTCAGTTCGTGATTTCAAATATTTGCTAATAACGTTTAAGCCCTGATTTATTTTGACTGTAGAGCAATTCAACTTGACACGGCGCTTTCTGTTTTTTGCTCGATTTTTAGTCTCTTTAATGTCCATGGACGGTCCTCAACTTACGAAAGCAATTAAAATCCTAATAGATCATATAAGAACGGAAACAAACGTACAAGGGCGCTAAAGTATAACAAGGACTATAAACGCGCATGAAAAATCTAGCACGAAAGCAAAGAATAAGGGAAAAGATGATAAGAATTATGAAGAAATCAGGAAAATAACAGTACGGAAATTTGAATAGGATACAAAATGATTGTAAAGCTAAAGGAAATGCAACTGCATGACCGTAATAAAACAAATAACATGCAAATTCCTTAATTCATTCATTAAATCATCGGTTATTGCTAAAATTGGCTGTATATACATATATAAGGAGAAAAAAATACGATATTGATAAGCAACAAGTCGATTACTTAATAATACGCACAAAGTTTCTTCAAAACCTCTTCTGCTGGTGACGCAGCGTAGAATGCTTTTAGAACACTACTTTTTATCAGAGACCGCAGAATGTACTTCGATTTTTCGCAATTGTTAGAGAAAGTCTAATTATTTAAGCAGATGCTTACGATTTTAGCGTGTATAGGTACTTTTAATTAGTCCTTTTCTTTTATATCTTTAAAAATGCATGTTTCTGAGTTCGTCCTTCTTCGGAGCATTTATTCCTGCTAGTACCCTAATTTTTATTAACAAAATCCGAATAAATCAGTGAAGCTCATGTGGAATATGACAAACCATTTTTTCATTCGAGGGTTTATATTCTGAGGGTAGTGCTTGATTCCCGCTCTTATTTGTGCTTAAACGTAGTGCGTTACGCGTTTCCTTTGTTCATTCCAACCTACACAAACAAACGTTGCACGGCTTTTTATGCATAAGATTTGAAAAATTAAAAAATAAAAAGGCTACTCATTGCTGGAATTGAAAACACGACTCCTGGATAACGAATCCGACACTATTATCACTGATTGCGTGTTTTGATTCTTTGCCTATAAAGGTATAAAACTAATTTATTAGCTTATACGCTTGTAAGCTAAGCGTAGCGTAGAAGACTGCACGCGTATGTTTCACACGTTTAGCTTAAATATCGCAGTATTTACTGAACAGAATTTTTTCAACCAGAGTGAATACTTACACCGGTGGAATGAACTCCGAATTAAGTGTAAAGAAACGCGATCAAATTGCGGTGGGTAACCGTCGACAGGTTCTTCTCTTTTAAGATAGTCCGCACGACTCAATTCGTAACTGGAAGAGCTAGCACACGAACAACGGTGACAAAACATGTTTGCATCCCGAAGTTCAAACAATTCACTTCCTGATATATCTCTGTAACGAGTTTAAAGTAACGCATTCGAGAGCGACGTGAAACCCTTGAGATTTACTTTATTTTTGCAGTAGTTTGCACCTCCTGATTTATAATTGGAGAAGTTGGCAAACTAAAAAAAGGTGAAAATGGCTTCTTTCGTCCATTAGCAAAGTGTAAAATTTAACCATCTTTGTTTTTAATTCGCAAGTCTCGACTTATCATTCAAGGAACAAGGCAGTCAAAAAACCGATCAAAACGTGTTTTTTCAATCCAGGTTTTTTACATTTAGCGTACCGTAAATTAAGATACAGCCCACATTTAAAAAAATAACGAAATTAATATACGCTAGATTACATCAAGTTTTCAAACTGAGTTATTTACAGGTGGCGTAAAAAAGATTATATTTCGACATTTGTCTTACTATATGGCTGGACCCAATTAAGGTGCAAAGATTTTAAAGGCCATGGGCAATTTTTAAAAAAAATTGGCCCTTTAAAACAAATATTCCAAGAATTTAACTTTTTGGTGTAAAATTTACACGCTCATTATAAGCTGAGAATTAAGTGTAAAGAAACACCCGCTGCGAATTTTATTACTCATTTATCTTTAAAAAACGCACATGTTAGGGGTAATCGAGTATATTATAGGTAGGTACGCGCTAAGGCGTTTCCTATGATTTGCCGTGAACTATTCTTTAAACATATCTTCCTCGGCCATTGATGTGTTCCTAATCCCTACTTTGCTAAAAGCGACGTGAACGCGACAAACTTAGCTTCGGCAAGAAAATTAAAGAACGTGTTTTTGCTGAATTTAAGCATTGGTCAGCTTTTTTTGTTCTCTATTATTTTTAGCGCGATGGAATAAATGAACTGTGAAAGCAAAAACGCGATTTATTGAAAAGTGTGCGATGCCTGCAATCCGATTAACGTAAATTGAAGGAAAAATTCAAGCAGCTCGCAAAATACTGACAGATTGCGCTGAATGCATTAAATTTAATCAATCCTATCTACCGTAAGCTGCTGGCTTTAGTCTTGAAAAAATTCTTGAACCTTATTCCAAACTTATATGGAACAAACTATAATAATGTGGGCACATCAAAGAGGAAAAAATATTAAATCCGAGTTGTCTCTTTGTGTGTTTCGTGTGTATGTGTGTATGTGTGTGTGTGTGTGTGTGTGTGTGTTTGTGTGTGTGTGTGTGTGCGTGGAATTTTTTTACTGGAAAATATAGTGATACTCATATTTTGGCTCAATGGGTACTCATCAAACCTGGGCGTGGGGGGGTTTGGGGGGTATGCACCCCCCAGAAACCAAAATACCCCCAGAAATCGAAATACCCCCCCAGAATTCGATTTTTGAAAAAATTTGTTCGTTTTTTTGCAATTTTTTGATGCCAATGGATAGTGCTTGATGAGAAACGTCGAAAAATGGTGTTTTTATCGCCATACCACCATTTTTAAGACCATTTTTTGACCTTCAAAAAAATCTTGCACCCCCTCCAGAATTTTCTTGCTGCCCACGTATGGTACTCATGTGACCTAATCCCGAATTTTTCATCAAAATAGCTCGATCGGACTCCTGAAACCCGAAAACGACGGATTACTATAAAAAGTTTAGGCGGCTCTAGCGGCTTATGTAATTTCCGTGGGAAAGATTTTTCACACCACTCTAGGCCAATTTTTGATGCGCTCAAGACTAATGTAAATCACTTTAAACTGCGCTTTAAACTAAGGGAGAACCGTAAGAAAAACGCTTATTAAAGCGTATTTTTTTAATATCTCGAATCGATGTGGATAAATTTTATATAAGGTTTAACAATTATTAAAGATGTTATGGCTGATTTTACTATGGAATTTAAAAAATACTGATTGTTTTTTGAGATACAGGAGCACAAACATACCCAATCCATGCATTTTGTATTTTTGCAGAAGTACAGCTCGAAGGTTATTTCCAAAATTTCGCCCCTAAGGTTTCTTGGATCTCTGAATCCGAATTTACTACTCAAAGTGCACGATCCGGCGCCATAAAGCACATAGAGGACGCGTTAACAGGAAATTACGAAGGGTTCTAACAAGCATGATTAATCATTTAGAGCGAGCTCGCAGCAAGCCAAAATATCGAATTAAGAATTCTTTTTTGATGATGTAAACTAGCGTGTGTGCAATTCAATGTAAACAACCAAAGGCAGCAAACGTGCGGCTTTCGAAAATGCTAATGCGAATTCAAACATTTCTGCTGCTAGCGCCGAATTTTGCATAGAACTTTTTGCATTTGTTTACAATGAGGAAAAACTTTTATGCGCAGGTTACAGTGCCCTCTAATTGTCGTTCGGGCAGAAAAGGGTAGTAATTAACATTGTAATGCCGTTTTAATTGCTTCAAAATCGTATTTTTGGTCGAAACATCAATCAGATTTTTCCATGTTTGTTCTCGAAAAAAACTCAACCTTAGTAAAAATGTAAACCTAAAATACCGCAAAAAAGCTGGTCTCTCTCAGATAAGCGAAAATGCACTGAGGTAAAATCTTATTTCTGACAGCTGGCCCGCCAACTCAGGTCCATGGCGGAACTTTCTAACTCTACAGTATGCCCTTAATTCATATCTGCACGCCCTAGCTAATGGAAATGCATGAAAATGTTTTTTTCCTTAGTCAAACCGACAACATCGCGCTCTTGAGCCGTACCGTACGCTCTGAGTTGTATTTGTGCGCCCCAGCTATTCAAAGTGCATAAAATACCTTTCCGTTATTATTCTCTGCTAGCCCAACCCCCAATGTATCAACTTTTATCATTTCAAGTCTGTATAGCTATAGTCTGTTTCATTTATCCGAGAGCTTTTTCAGTAAATGTTTTCTGAGGCTACAGTAACCCCTTCTCTCTTATTTACTGTAGTTCGCTAGATCTCACTGTAGTTACGTAGCAGAAAAGGGTTTTTCAATAACATTTTTGCGACATAATTTATTCTCGTCTTCGAGCAGATTAATCAACTTACAGATAAAAATCGTGCGTTCAGCTTATCCTAAGTTGACACTTTAAACGTAATAGACTAAAATGTTAAGAAACGCCGTGAACTCCCTCGACATAGCTCAGTGGTAAAACGCCTGCTTGTCGTGTCGAAGCAACCAGGGTTCGGTTCCACCCGATAGCTTTTTATTTAGCGCACTTACTGTAGTATATCCCAGTACTGATCAAATGCCTAATTTTATTAGGCGGATTAGTGCATTAAAAATGGAAGAATTCCAGCCACTCGCTCTCACTGAGATGATCTGCCGAATTACAGTAATTCGTCTTGTTTCGCTTACTGTAGCCCTTAAAAGAATTGACTAAAAAGCTCTCGAATAAATGAAACAGACTATAGGCTCATCGTACTTCCCTCTTTTTGATTCGTAGTTCGAATGCATAGGTAAAATTGTATGTTTTGCGTTATTAAATTTAGCCATAAGAAAATATGTGAATCACATTTTACTAAGTAGCAAGCATGAGAATATAGCTTTTGGTTGAAGCCCATCCTGATTTTGGTAGAAGCCTATCCTAGTGGGCCCGCAGACCCGCGCTTTACAACATTAATAAATAAGCAAGATCAAATTCGTCGTTGTAAAGTGATCAATGAAGTCTGTTGGTTAAGAAAGTGATTCCCAAGTTATTTAATTTGTTGAGCAAAAGGTAACCTAGCTTCTTAATGGAGACTGAGAGGTGCCAAACAATGGTTAGTACATGGTGAGTGGACGGAAAGCAGTAAAATTGAAAAAGACTTGATTGCTCTAGTGAAGGTGGCAGCGAAGCGCCCCATTCGCTAGTGATTTTTAAAACCTAATAGAGAGACCAATTGAAAAAATTGCTCGGGTCTATTCTTGTTCTTCTTCTTATTATTATGATAATAATAATAATAATAATAATAATAATAATAATATTATTATTATTATTTATTATTATGATTATTATTATTATTATTATTATTATTATTATTATTATCATTATTATTATTATTATTATTATTATTATAATAATAATAATAATATAATAATAATAATAATAATAATAAAATGATAATAATATTATTAATAATAATAATAATATTATTATTATTATTATTATTATTATTATTATTATTATTATTATTTTATTATCAATATAGTAATATTGATAATATTAATAATAATAATAATTATCATTATTATTATTATTGTTATTATTATTATTAATGTTATTATTATGATTATTATTATTATTATTATTATTATTATTATTATTATTATTATTATTATTATTATTATTATTATTATTATTATCTATATAATAATATTAACAATATTGATAATAATAATAATTATTATTATTATTGATATTATTATTATTGTTATTGATATTATTATTATTATTATTATTATTATTATTATTATTATTATTATTAATATGATTATTATTATTATTATTATTATTATTATTATTATTATTATTATTATTATTATTATTATTATTATTATTATTATTATTATTAATTATTATCATTATTATATTATTATTATTCAATATGATTATTATCATATAATAATATTATAATATTATTATTATTATTATTATTATTATTATTATTAATTATTATTATTATTATTATTATTATTATTATTATTATTATTATTATTATTATTATTATTATTATTATTATTATTATTATTATTATTATTATTATTATTATTATTATTATTATTATTATTATTATTATTATTATTATTATTAATATGGCTTATAATAATATTTTATTAATATGGCTAAAAACAATATTATTATTTTTGCGAACATCATCACTCTTGTTATTATAATATGAACAGCATTAAAGTAGTGAAGTATTGATAATCCAAGTGAATACATTCTGTTTTCGCGCTTTAAATGTCTAGAAGGAGATTAATGCACTTAGCCCATTTAGCATTTTTGAAGAAAAAGGCATCGAAACGTCTGTTTCTGAGATTTGTTGAAACGTGATTTCTGATTTTTTGTCTGGTCTTACAACTGTATTACTTTGTAGAGTTGGTGTTACGATACGTTTAATAAAAACGAGAACTGCTTGCACGTTTTATAATCAGAAAGCATTTTTGGCGGCCAGAAAACAGGTTTGTGTAATAGTCGCGGATTAAAGCTCCGTAGAAGATGCATAAGCACTAAGGGTACTTTTTCGGCCATGCGTTTGTTACGAATTATGCATTGTATACGTATAAAGCGTAACAATATTGATAAAGTGCGGCTTAATAAAAGAAAAATGTTCATGTGCATTTTTATTCACTTTCTATCCACTCTCTTAACTTTTCTAGCATATTCCTCATTTACACATATTTTTGGCAATGGACCAGGGCCATTAAAAGGACCATACGAAATAAATTGTACAATTATCAACGGATGACTGGTTTTTATTTTATTAGTATAAACAAATATGAAATTATTATACAAGCGCAACGAGTCGCCGCAATTCAAGCCGCGATGTATACTTCGATATTAGACAATGAAGTAATGAGAAATCGCGTTAAAAAACGTCGTCTATCGACTTTTTGGAAAATATGAAATTCGAGTACGTCCTACGACTCATCACGACTTCTATCTCTTAAATTCGCTGCACAAGATTCGTTGGCTAATACAAAAGAATTTCTAGTTAATCCATCGTCGAGCTCTATATACGACGTATCTTCAGAACGAACTTCGAACAATTTAACATTTCATCTATATTTTGTTAATATTACATTGAAAATTATTCCCGCATGTAATTAAATGCTACTTTTGTTGCATCGACGAGGACCTCGAGCTCGCATCTTTTTGGGGGACATGCAGCAGGGGCTGCTCGCCGTCGCCGCTTTCTTCGTCAACCTTACCACAGGTGATTCTTGCACGATTTTTAGCTCATTTACTAATAAGCTGCTTCACATTTGCTTGCAATTTTTACTACTGAACGTCTTAAAATTCATGGTTCAAAAATTCTTTAAATAAAAGGCCAAGCATTATGAAACAGACAATATTGCTAACCTGACGCATACTTTATCAATGCCAAGAAATGAGGAAGAGGTAAATCTGAAAATAGGGACCCAAACTTAGAGTATGAGTCTTCTTTTGGGACCTTTGGAACAATTTCCCCGCCACCGTTTTTGAGAGACAAATTGAAGGTACAGTAATCAAATTTTAGGTATGAATGTAAAAAAAACATTATTTTTTTTAAAACTCAATTATTTTGCACATGTAAAGACAAGAAGTCATAAGCTAGTTGTACGTAAAGGTTTGTTACTGTAGCTATTTTAGATCGGCTAAAAAACGGTGGCGGGGAAATTGTTCAAAAGGTCCTTCTTTTGTAAGTCAAACGCGAAAATAATAACAGTAGTGTTTGGGATGTTTTAAAAGGTTTGACTGCATTTTGTCGTGTTTTGCATCCCATGTCCGCCCGTTTCCTCGCTTTTATCGATAAGAAATATAGAATCTCGATTGAGGGGTATTACCAAGATGCACAGCATGACCGATTGACCGATCTAGGTGGGTCGGTCGGTCGGTCTAGGAAAAGTAAAAAATTCAGCTTTTTTATGAAAATGACCTACAGAACTGATGCTAAAATAGTATTAGAACTACAGTTTTCCTACAATTTCTGATTAATTTCAAGCACTTTTGAAGAAAATTTTCAATTTTCATCTATTTTTCACCTTTCGTTTTGTCTCACTTTTTCCTAAAATTTCCTGTTCTTCCGTCCTGGGGGTTCTAGACCATAGATGCATAGCATATCCGATCTGGGTGGAGCGAGCCGGTCTGAGGTCAAAAATCGAGGTTTTTGGGGCACAATTACCTCAAAATGTTTTTTGCCAATTTGAAGCGCTTTCGAGGAAATTCAATTTTCATTTATTTTTAGCCCATAAAATTTACCATTTTTCAATTCAAGGGTCCAGACCCCCAACCCTACGCACGCATGTCTGGTTATGACTCTAGTGAGATAAGTTTGGACTGGTAAGTCAGTCAGAAAGCTTTGTTGCGCGCAAATGACCTAAAAAGTTGCTATGAACGCCAGAATAAAGTAAAAAAACTAAATGCACAGTTTAGCAAAATGAGAACATTTTGAAAAATCTTCATCTTCATTACATTCTGGACTTTTCTTTTGCCAGATTGATTTTACGCTTGCCTTCTTCGGAGTATAGGTACCATAATACGATGTTGACTGTCTCTGGGGATCAGCCCAGCTCGGAATGGATCAGATGAGGAGTTAGTGTTTAGCATAAAGGTCCTAAAAATCGATACAATTACGCTGTGAATAGTATTAGTGTTTCAGTAAAAATTTGTATCGCATTGTGTACGGTATATGCATTTTGGTATATGACTTATAATTAGTTCAAACTTTACAGGAGCCTAGTCCGATATATATTTGTCTATTTCTTCGGCAATAGAAATATCTCTCTCAAATCCAGGACTTTCATTCTAAAACTACATGGTCTAAGTTTTGGTGAAAAAGAGTCTTGAAAATTTTCGCCAAAATAATGTTGTGATGGCCACTTATAATTTTTAGCCAACGCGTGAAAGCTGCTAAAATTTTTAGCGCTTAAAGAGAAAACGTTGGAATCAACACAAAAGCTTTCAGTTCAGGAACATCGTCTAGAAGTTTTCCTGTAGGATTACAGTAATTGGAACTCAAAATGGCCTCTAATAGCTTCAGCAGTCAGCTTTAAACGGCAAAAAATAGTTTGGAGGCTGTAATTGGTTTTCACACAAGATCCGGGTCTACAATTTAGAGTGAGTAATATTTTTTTCTGCAAATGGTACACGAGATTTTTCTAGTGTTTTGACGAATTATAAGACATCACCATGACGAATATATTGTTGAAAATTCTTTCGTGCTAAAAGTCAAACTACGTAGCTTAAGAATAAAAGTCTTTGGTCTAAAAATAATCTTTCCCATGTTGTGAGACATCATCAATAAAAAGACTAACAAATTTTTAACTAGTTCTACTCTTGTAAAGCTTTAACTGCTAATTTAAAGTATACACGTGCCGCTCTTATGACGTGAACCTGTATTAGCGACCTTTACTTCACAATTTCTGGTTGTTAACTTTAAGTATTTCTACAAAATATATAATTTTCGTCCGTAGTATAGCGAATTCTGCAGGTCTACGATGGACAAAAACGCGCCTAACATTCGATTTTGGAGTAGAATCCTGTGAGCTCGAAACCTCCGAACCTACTCATGCCACGTGTGTATTCCCACAGGCATATCTCAGCTTGACCCCTTAACATCCGCACTAGCTTGTGTCTGTTTGACACTGACGATTCGTAAACCGCTTCACTATATTACAAACACAATCTTCAAGATTTTAACGGCCTAAAAGAGTAACGTTTTCTCAAATAACCCTTTAACGTAGGAAACACACGTTGCGTCATTCCATTTCATGGAACAAGACGGTAAATTTTTATTCGTAAAAGTTTTCTAATCTAATTAGAGATAGATCGTGCATCATACATGCATTTACAGAATAAGATCATGACGTCGGCCCGAAATCTTGGGGTATAAGAGTAGTTATCCGTGGGACCCTAGATCTAATGCTATAAGATAGGCAATGGTTAAGAATAGGCCATTCTTAAGGATAGGCAATGGTTAAGCAAGGCTAACCTTATAACATATACAATGGTTAAGCAGAAGCGAGAGAGTGGGGCCTTGCGACCCGAGGTGGAGGTTAGGGCGCAATGCTTAAGTATAGGCAATGATATAGCAATGGTATACAATGGTTAAGAATAGGCAATGTTCAAGAATAGGCAACGCTATAACATATGAGGACATAGCTGAGGAGTGGAAGGCACACCTAAGCGTGGAGGGAGGTTGGGGTATGCTCCGCCCTCCCCCGAGAATCAAAATACCCTCAGATTTCAATTTTTGAAAATTTCATTTGTTTTTTTCGCAATTTTTTGATGCCAATGGATAATTCTCGATGAGAAACGTTTAAAAATGGTGTTTTTATGCCATACCACCATTTTTAAGGCCATTCGAAGTCTTGGCTTGCTAATAGTGATGATACACAGTTATTGTATTCGTCTTCATAATGCTCAATTTGTTTTGATTTCAGCTGATGATGAACTGTGCGACCCGAGACAGTTTCTTCGAAGTGTCAAAAATGACACGTCTGCATATCTGAAATGCGAGCCGCTGCAGTGAGTAGTGATGAAATTCTAATTATTTAAGTGACTGTCAATTAAGGTTAACTTATTACAATACGAAATTTTCCGGAAAGCCTTATTTTCTAGTAAATTTTGGAATTTTCATTAAAGTGAGCTCATTTTTCGCTCTTGTTGCGCTTGAGAAATATAAAGTGGAACAATATTTGTTTCAATCGGAAATGCAACAGGAAAGCAAATTGATACTGCTGATGTGTTGTATATAATATGTACATTCCGCAAAACACATTCAAATTTTTCTGCAGATGAAAGCGGATCGACCTGTTTTGACACGTGGCTCAATTTATTTACCTACTGAAATACTGCGTTTTAAAACAGTAAGCTTCAAATTAAAATATAAAATACTATATCGGACAAATCTAATTATTCATCAAAAAGAGCTTGTTCAAATCGCTCGCAATGAAAGTGAAATTAATTTATCACAGGAATCAATTAGTTGAAGGCAAATTTAAGTTGATTTTATTGTCTCTTACGTAATGAACGCATGCACATATTGTGGCACTGTTGAAGTTGAACGTGGCATTTTATAAATCAGAGTAGCGGACAACGGCTCAGAGTCTCTAGGAATATGGAAGCTTAACCAGTGTAAAAAGGGCCTGACTTTTTTAAACGTGCATCAGGCGTGCAAGGCTCATTCAACCATTCGTAGACAACAGTCCCTATGTCAGGTTCAACCGTGGTCCCAACCGTGCCAGGAGCAATTCTGCGGCGCCTCCAATTCAAATCCCATGATTGGCGGCCCTTGCAGCTGGACCAACGCTGGCCTCTATCCAAGTCCCCAAAGTACTTCCGCATTCTTGCAGTGCATTCCTTCGGGCAACGGGTAAGCTCTTGCTTAAGTAGGTATATAAAAGATTTAAAAGAAAGCAGAAGCTTCTCTCTTCATGTTTTTTCCTCTAATATGTAAACTTCGAAGCTGCTCGTGTAATTTTAAGAGGAATATTTTCAATGTCTAATGCTGAGCATCAGAAGATTTTCGTAATTTCTTCAAAAAATGGTAGAAACTGTGCGAAGAATTCAGAAATGCGCAATACTATAATGATATTTCGCAGTTCAGAATATATCGAAGCTTTAATTCGTTAATATTTGTTAAGATGAGTGAGACGATGAAATCACTTTACTGAGAAAATGTGTTAAATACTTTAATATTTTGGTCTTTTATTTTTTGTCATGATGATCTATTTATGTTTTAATATGTCTAATTTATTTTTTATATTTTTCATTTTATTCTAATTTTACATTAGACGTTGATTATCAGCAGCATGCCTAAAGTATCACTGGAACGAATTTTCAGTTTCGCAAAAGAGTTTAATTGACAAATTTGTGTTTTTCCTTTGTTAGAACTAGGAATTTATTTCATTAAATCGACAAATGTATTAAAACTCTTTGAATTAAAATCTAGTATTTTTAACTTTAGAGAGCGATCTTATGCTCCCAGTACATACTTGGATTTTTTTGCTCCACATCACTGAATTGAATAATAAGCTACATTAAGATTGAATGTTAGAACAATAAAGCAAACTTAAAGGTGCAAATAAGATACGTATGTAAGGTAAACTTTGACCATTTAAAATATTGAAGCAAACCTCATCTACTCTTTACAGATGCTGATCAGAATTTTCATCGAGATCTTCTTAATATAAAATCATGAATAAAAAAGACGGACAACATTTTCAACTTTTATTTTTAAATTGTCATTTTATATTTTTGCCTCTGTTATCTATTCGGTGTTCCGTTTTTCAATAGCTTTATTAATATTTAAGAAAAATTTGTGTTCAACTGCTGTATAGAACGAGTGTTAGAATTTAATCTTTGATGGTTTCATTAAATTGCAAATTACGCTTGAGAATTCAAGAACATACGTGGGCAGCGAGAAAATTCTGGGAAGAGTTGGCCTGAGTGAAATCGCCAAAAATGGCCAAACGTGTTACAAAAAATAGAATTCTGGGGTCTATATTATTATGTGGGAAGTTTTTCAATTTTAGCGGCGGTTTAAACCCCTTCCCTTCCGCAAACGTGTGGTCCAGGCTATCTATCCGCTATTAAGCAATCGACTTAAAAATTTTCGAGATAAAATTATCAAAATTTGTTATTATAAAGAAAAAAATTGCAAACCCATTAATAATTTCGGATATTAATTTTCATTGGAATGAGGCAATTTGTATAGCTGCTGTTATGGTTGTATTATTCATTTCGACAACTTTAGGCTAATTCTTAATCGTTTTCAAACTCATCTGAAGTCTAACCTGATCAAACATGACGTAAACATGTTTCAAATCTGCTATTTCAATTAAATGTGTCGTATAGATGATGGACTGTAAGTAGCCCCACAAAAAACAATTAGCATATGAAAACTAAATCTACTTAAAACTGTCTGGAACCTCGGTAAATAAAGATCTATAAAATTTGTTTTGCACATCTACGAAGTTTTGTACTTTTGCTTCAAATATTGACCATAAAATCGATAAAGAAAACCCCGGATATATAACAGAGGCACCCTATGAATCGTTTATCCCATAAAATCAATGAAGAAAACCCCGGATATATATCAGAGACACCCTATAAATCGTTTATCGTTCTCTTAAGAAATGCATGCGGATCATGGAATAACGTGCAGTGCGGAACCGGTACTGCGTTTAATGTAAGTGGAAGTTAACTTTTGCAGCTTAAACTATAAAAAGCACAAAATGAGTACTTATTGGGTAACTGGATAAATTTTAATATCAACCCATTTTGGCTCTATCTTTTTTGCTAATAAATTTAAGTCTTTTTTCCGTCTTACTTTCTCCTCATTCAAGAAATATGTACGATACCACGCGAAGAGATTAAAACGAAACAGAACTAAGTAGCTTAAAAAGAAGAAAGGCAAAAGAATTATGCGCATTCGAATTTAATAGCATTTACTAGCTGCTGACGATATCTGTTTTCAGCCTCAAGCTCAAGTCTGCCTACCTAATCAAAGTAAGATTTTATGTTAGTTTTTACTCGCTCCGCTCCATCATCCGCTGTTATAATGCGTAGACGCCTGTCCCTCCCCGTCTATAACCATCTGTTCGTGCACCGTGCTCAACGTTTGTCCGCCGCCTTGCCAATGCCTCGGCGGATTTTGCTGCTTCCCCATCACAACTCCCATTTTCACCACGACGCAAACCTATCCTCAATTACGTAAGACTGGCTATTAGATACGTTATCCGAATTTATTCAATTTTGAATCATTTCATTCGAAATCAGAGTTCTCCATTGAATAAAGAGACATAATATCAAAAGTGCAAAATCTTAAAGCCAGATTCATCGACGACAAGTAGGAGGTAACAAAGAAGGATGACACTTTCGAGCTTTCTAAGCCCAAAACATTTGACATATTTATCGTTTCTTGCTCAAATCTGGCTATTCCGTAAGACAAAAATTCACAACAATCCGGCGGTGCGAGGCGTTTAATAATTCTACGCTAATTTTTTCAGGAGTTTACTGCTATTCTTGCAGCCTTTCAATGCGCTTCGAGAATTTGCCCTTTTTCTATTTGTGAGTTTCTTTTAAAGAATATCAGTACTTCCAAACCTATGGATGGAGACTATTATACCCTTACCGCAGCCTACTGTCCGTCTCTCCCGCTAAGCGCGTGCTTGTGGACCTAGAAGGCTGGATACTTTTTCATTAGGATAAAAATATATAAGTTTTCACTATGCAATAATTAAGCGTTTTAAATTAAAAACATGAGATTTGCGTGAGACCGAGTACAATACTGTTTCACGAAAGCTTTTGCACGCATCACAACTCTTGAATGGATGTACATAAATCGATTACAAAAGCGATTTTAAGTTTAGCTAACGATCATGCTATTGCGCATAGCGATCACTAAGGAGTTATTGTTTTGCTATGCAAAATTGTATCACAGTAAGCTGTTTGGAAACCACTTTTATAGTTTATTGCTGGATCAATAAAAACTGATATCTTCGCACAAGGTTTCGAGAAATAGACTGTAGATATTAGATAAAAAAATCTGAGGGTTAATTTTTGATTGAATGAAAGCAAATAAATAATTAATAAATCAGAATTAGCCTAATAGGCTAAAAACAGTTTTTATCGCGGAAATCGGAAGTACTCGGGCGATTACGATTTGATTTTTAGCAATGTGCCCTAATGGGATTCGAGCGGTTACTAGCTGCTTCCAAGATTCTAATTGTCAACCCGGCTTCTCTTGTCATGATGGAGGCTGTTGCCAGCTGCCGACTTGCCCAAATGGACAAACAGCAATGCAGGTATGAAGAGGACTGAGTGCTAAACACTGAATACTCGCTGCTATTATTTCCAACTCACCATTTTACGCTTTATCTCATAATTATTTATAAATGTACACATTTGTGATATTTTAGCCTATTTGTTTGTTTTAGTTTTACCGAAAGAATGCACATCCATACTTTATAAATTTATTTATTTATTTACTTATTTATTTATTTTTATCTCATTCATCTATTTTTTTATTCATTTTTAATTTTTGACATATTTTAGACTTCTTATAATTCGAGGTTCCAGTTTCCAAACACTCACGCATAGTATTGCTCATAAATTGATATTAAGGTATCAAATTTTGCTGAATAGACTTAAAGATGTAAGGTCGGAACCCTAAAACCAGATTAAATCCTGCAAAACTGGCTAGAACCTTCAGTTTCTTTCAATGTTTCTGATGAATCCTACAGTAATTCAAATTTTCTGGCACTATTAAAAAAATTTTGGACTTCTAACGTAACACTTTGTGATGCGTGCCCTTTTGTTCAGTCGCCGTCGCCGTTTCCTCAAGTACTCGTGCTTCCAGATTTTTTTCTTCTGGACATCAAATACTTTCTTATCTTGCCATGTCTTGTCAGAATTATGGTCATGTCATGATGTATTACACTTGCAGGGAGTCAAAAGTTACCAGCAACAGATCGCAACAACTGACTATGCTTATGCTTTTTGTAATTAGTTTAGGTTCAATTCCTACTTTTTCAGTTTGATGTGCAAGGAGATGCATTTGTTAGTAATTATATATCGTCTTCAGTCAAGTAGTTCCAAATTATCTTTTTTCAGTGCGAAATGCTTAATGTAAGCGCGTGTAGTGTTTTAATGTGTTGCATGGCGACTAAAATCACATCACATGTTCGCATCGAAATTATTTGATGCACTGTAATTACGACAGTCGTCTTCGATCAAATACCAATTTAAAATGGCCGGTCTTCAGATTTTCAGTTCATATTTTTCAGACTTCTAAGTAGTTTTTCTCTTACTCAAATCCGATCACGTTTCTCAATCGCAGCATTTGATGAAACAAATGCACTTTTAGCAAATTAGCAGCAATCTTTATCTTAATCAGCTAGCTAGGAATTATTGGAGATTTTCATGGAGCATTTCAGATTCATGCTTGCACCTTTACGTAGTCTAATTTAAAACAAAAAGTCCCAAGGATTTACAATTTTTTGTATCAAGAGTAATTTTCTCCAAAAGAATGAAATTCGGTTCAGGTTTGCGATGACGCTGCTCATTATTGTACAATCGTTTATTTGTGTCGAAGCATTGTGCGATGTTTCACTTCAGGGTTTACTGCTAATCAAATCTTTACTAGCAAAGAAAAATGCTCCGATGGAACAAAAAAATAAAAAACCTGAATTCATTCATTGTTAAAGATGTAAAAGGAGAGGACCTGAGAAAATTTCCCTAAATGCGCAGAAGCCATAGGAATGTGCTAAACAGATGGACTTCCCTAAACAACGCAAAAATCGATGTATATTCTGCGGCCTGTGAAAAATGAAGGTGTAGTCACAAAACGTTCTCAAGTGTTTCGCAAAAGAGCATTGAAGACACTTCTATGACTATTAATTAATCAATGTATAATTTATTTAATGAAATCTTGACCTTCACAATGCTCTAGCGTAAAAGATAATAGTGTAAACTTTACACCTACATGGCCAACTCAATAGTCTGCATGAAAAACACAAAAAATTGCTTTAAATCTTCCAAAACTAAGTAATCAAAATACTCGCCATCGTAATCGAAATTACTACGGAAAATCTGCAGAAACGAGCATAGGCCGCAAAATATACCTCGATTTTTGCGTTGTTTAGGGGAAATCTAAGTGTTTAGCACATTCCTGTGGCTTCTGCGCATATAGGGAAATTTTCCCAAGTCCCATCCTTTTGCATCCTTGACAATGAATAAATTCAAGTATATTTACCCTTTTTGTTCCATCGGAGCATTTCTCTTTGCTAGTCTCCTTCTTTAATTATATGTTTTAGGCCATATATCCACAGGTGGGCAGCGTCGAAATTCTGGGGGTGCAAGTAGCTGAAGAAATTTCTTTTTTCGTCTCGAACCCTTTACACTAAAATGATCACAGATCAAGAAATATTGCACTAAAAGAGAAAAAATTTTACCTCTTGAGATATTGTAGCCCTCCACAGTATAATACCAATTGGACTCACAGAAACCAAAATTGAATTAGATAAGCTCTTGGACACGCTAACAGTAAAAAACCCGTATACCTTACACTTTTTTGCAAGAACCATTAGGTGTAAAGAAATTCTAAGTCCTGATTCATGATCTACAACTGAGAAGCAACATTTTTGAAAAAGATGGCCCTCCGAAAATTGTTTGATACCCAATGCTCTGGGCGGAAAAGTGCTTCTCAGTGTAAACTTTACACTTGTGCTAATAACGCTATATTGGGTGTATAGGAACAAAATAAACTAGGATGTGTAACGTTAAGGTCAGGGCAGATTTTAAGCATAATGAGCATGTTCCGCCTACGTAGCGGAGTAGCTGAAGAAATTCCGTTTTTCGTCTCGAACCCTTCAAACTAAAACGATCACAGATCAAGAAATATTGCGTTAAAAGAGAAAAAATTCATCTTTTGAGATATTGTTACCCTCTACATTATAAAACTAATTGGACTGCACAAAAATCAAAATTGAGATAGATAAGCTTTAGGGCACGCCAAGAGTTAAAAAACTCATATACTTTACACATTTGTGCAACAACCATTGAGTGTAAAGAAATTTTAATGTCACATTCGTAATCTAGAACTCGGGGCAACATCTTAAAAACTGAAATTGACCCTCCGCAAATTGTTTGATACCCAAAGCTGTGGGCGGAAAAGTGCTTCTCGGTGTAAACTTTACACTTGTGCTAATAACGCAATATTGGGTGTATAGAAACAAAATGAACTAGGATCTGTAACGCTAAGGTCAGGGCACATTTTAAGCATAATTAGCATGTTCCGTCTACTTAGCGGAGTAGCTTAAGAAATTTCATTTTCAGTCTCGAAACATTTACAGTAAAACGATCCCAGATCAAGAAATATTGCGTTAAAAGAGAAAAAATTGGTCCTTGAGATATTGCCCTCTGCATTATGAAACCAATTGGACTGCACAGAAACCAAAATTGAGTTAGATAAGCTGAAAACACGCAAGGAGTAAAACACCCGTATACTTTACATTTTTGTGCAACGACCGTGAAGTGTAAAGAAATTTTAGGGTCAGATTCGTAATCTACAGCTCGAGGGCAACATAAAAAAATTGGCCCTCCACAAATTGTTTGATTTTTTGGGTTTACACTTTACACACTCATTGCTAACTCGGCATTGAGTGTAAACAAAAAATGGATAATCGAGTTTTTTTAATTATCTATCATCTAAAAAGAAACGCACTTCCCGTGTGTGCCGTTGTTGCTGCGAGGGGGCACAGAATTCGCACTCGTTGTGATAAACATATAAGAAAAAGGTGGCTAAGTATATTATAGGTAGCGCTATCGGGCTACCTATGATAAAAAAGCTTTACGCTGCGACTGGCTGCTGAAAATCTGCAATGATATTTATGCTCCTAGCTTTCTGAGAGTGACTGACGCTTTATTATTCAGTTTGCCCACTGTTGAGTACTAGATGCTTCTCATTTAAAAAGTTCTACGACAAATTCGATAGTCCGAAGTTTCTAAAGCTAATTTTAAGGCCAGGAGAAATTAACGCTATAAGCACACCACCGAGTTGCATCCTTTTGATGGAACGTTACTATCATGCCCACATAGTGTGGGAATGGTAACTTAACTATGCTCCTTCTTTCTGAAACGTAAAAATATCTAAAAATTGTTTAAAAAAATATCAGAAAAATTTAAGTAGATTAAAATGTGAGTATGTAACGTGAAGCGCCTAAAAGTTGACACTTTCAAGCCGGATGATCGCTGAAAACGCTTACAACAGCACCTTTTCTGCGATTTTTTTGGAAAATAAGTAATTCTCGAAAGTGGAAAAATGGAGCTGAGGAGGGTATAGTAACTTTTTGACTGGAGTTTGAAACCCCCTCCCAACAGAAACTTTCTTAAGATCATAATGACCAAAATAGTATGAAAACTGGTTTAATTACAGTTTATCGTCAACTTCAAGCATTTTTGCAAACAAGTTACGATTTTTGTTATTAATCTTATTTCTGTCTTATTTCTCGCATGGCATTTTCCATTTTGACCTTACTATGAGTTTGACCCCAAAGTCTCATGTGCGTGTTTGATCTAGGCCAAGTGTCATTGAATCACAGGATAGACTTTGCGAAAGCAACGGGAAACAAACATTTCTTAAATGTCAACCACATGAATATGAATTGTATAAAATATCATTATCAGTTTCTGCTATCCACTTATTTAAAAGGATGCATTTGAATTATAGTTCGCCTAGTATTCTTTATACTTGCTCATTATTTTTTCATATCTATGCAGGACGTACACACATTTTAATAACTAGCAAAGAAAAATGCTCCGATAGAACAAAAAAGAAGATTATACTTGGGATTACGGATAATTAAGGATGTAAAAGGAGGGGACTAGGAAGAAGCTACCTATGTATATGCCTTAAGTCGCAAAATCGGGTAAAAATCAGACTCTCTGTGAGCAACGCAAAAAATCGAAGTATATTCCGCGGCCTGCAGATTGGAATTGAGTGCGGAATTGAAAAACAACTGAAAAGGCAGCAGGTTAGCTAATGCGGTAGCTATGGCAAAGTAGATGAAGTAAACTATGAGCGACTTTGTAAGCTAAATGAAATAGCAATGATCGAAGCATTCCACGAAATTGTTGGTTCAAAGCAGACTACATGTATAGTTTATTAAACCTAGTGCGTGAAATCGCTTAACAAACCAATTTTTTTATTACTCTAATACCCGATTTTCTCATGGTTCGACCCGCTATATTCATAAAAAAATTTGCTACAGAAATAGATCCATGCACTAGGTTAAAAACAGACGATAGGTACGCTTCTATGCCCACAGCGATTGTGTGCACTAACTAATCGACGTCAGGTTTGCTTGCTATAATGCTTATGATAACGAAAACAAAACGGCTTTCAATACAATTGCACTTAGTTTTCTATCAATCTGAGACGAATCAAATCAGCAATGCAACATGCAAGCAATTTACAAAAAGTATAAGTTTTAGATTATGTTTATACACTCTTATGTGCAGCATTAGAAATTATTTAAAGAAGGTTACATTTTTTCAGAGGCCGCAGAATAAACATCGATTTTTTGCGTTGCTTAGAGAAAGTCTGATTTATAACAGATTTTGCGACTTTAATCATACATATAGGTAGGTTTTTCCTTGTCCTCTCCTTTTATTTACATCCTTAAAAATCCGTTATCCCAAATATATTCGTCTTTTTGTTCCATCGAAGCATTTTT
Source organism: Mermis nigrescens (assembly GCA_036768485.1). Taxonomy (NCBI): domain Eukaryota; kingdom Metazoa; phylum Nematoda; class Enoplea; order Mermithida; family Mermithidae; genus Mermis; species Mermis nigrescens. The sequence continues at coordinate 1,298,230 of JAVLUZ010000191.1, forward strand.
CTTTGCTAGAACCATACTTTTAATTAGCATCGTTTGAGTAAATCAGTCGGTAAACACATACGGTAACATGTCACAATAATGACAGCAGTTCAAGAACGCAGAAAACAATATTGTTCCGTAAAGCAGCATTATTTTTCTAAATACGACAATATTACCTTATTTCAGCAGATCAATGTTTTCAGCATAAACTTTACACTTTACGTAAGTACTGAGTGTAAAGAGCACATACACTCAGATCCGTAAGCTTGGTTTTACACGGAACATTTTGAAAAAATTTAAGCTTTTGCAACGCTTTAGAACTAAAATTACTTTTCAAACGGAAGATATTTTATAAAAACTTAACGTGATGCAACGCCATGGAAATACGATAAATTTGTAGTATAAACTTTACACATTAGCAATAAACGAATAATGCAAACTTTACACAACCATGGGGATAGAGAAGACTAACAGTCAAATTCGTAATCATGAAATTACATAAAAAAATTTTGAAAAAACATCAAGCTTCCGCTAGGCTCTATAACTAATGTTAATTTGCAGTGTAGACTTTACACAACCACTGAGTTTAAAGGAGATTTTAGTCGAATTCGTAATTCTAATATTATTCTGATATTACGATCAACATTTATGAAAAAATTAAGCCTCAACGATGACTTAAACACAAATAAACATAAGATCTAAACCACTTTACACCACTGTTGAGTGCAAACAAAAGAGCCCTACTGGCGCATCACATTTTTCTGATACATTTGTAGACTTAAAATCATCTCCAGACTCATGACCAGAGAAGTTGGCGGAAAAAAGCAGGGTAGAAATACGTTAAACACCTCAATTCTGTTTTCACACCTCCAAAAAAGCTAAATATTGATGTAAATAAACGCAATTTACTGTGATGTGTACCCCTCTATAAGCTACAATATTTTTCTTATGTTCAACTTGACCCGACTTCTAATCTGAGAAAACGGCAAACAAAAAAGGGATAAAAACGTATTTTTCCACCATCTCTCATTATAAACTTTAAAAGTCTGAACCTAACTTCATATTGAGTGTAAAGAAATTCTTCCGGAGCCAGTTTGTAGATTTAAAATCGAGGTACATTTGTATTTGGAAAACTTCTATTCCGCTAAATATTTGAGTCATTTCAAAAATGTAAGAAAACGTGTTTTCTGGCCCAATGTTACACCCCCTCCGATTTAGAAATTACACCTCCTTAAGTAATTCAATATTAAGGATTTTTAAACACAATTTGCTGCGACGTGTAGCCATGAATACGTACTTTATTTTTCTTTTATTCAACTTATCCCGACTGATAACCGGTGATGTTTGCGAAGAAGTCTTAGCCAAAACTTGTATTTACACCATTTGCTAGAGTGTAAGGTTCGAACCCCTAGATCTAACTCCTTATTGTGTGTAAATAGGTTTGCTGGTAAGCAGAAAGTAGCCCTGAAGCCGCAGTCTTATAAGCGGAGTTGTTGGCAGACATCTAGAATGCAAAAAAGCGATCAAAATATTGCTTTACACCCGCAGATTTTTACACTCTTTACACTCCTTTAAGAACTAATGTGAGATTTAAAAAAAACAAAAAATGTATATCTAGAAGATTTTATCTCTTCTACAATTCTACACTATCAAATTGTATAAGGCATTTACAGAGAGTTGTGGAGAAAAAACAAAAAAATTTGTTCAGCAAATTTTTTAATCATTCTTTCAAAAATGGCACCTACCAGATGTGTCCACACGTTGGCGTAGGGGGGTGAGGGTTTGGGGGGTGAATGCAATCCCTAAGAAATCAAAATACCCCCAGAATTTTATTTTTTTAAAATGAAGCCATTTTTTACCTTTCAAAAACCTTGCAACCCCTCCCCGCAAAATTTTGGTGCTACCCACCAATGTATGTGTACCGTTACTGCTGTAAGGGGGCTCATATGTTGGGGGTACCCAAGTAAATACGAGTACATTATAGGTACGCGTTTACGCGCTACCTATGATTATGTAGGGTCACAAAAATGTGCTCATCAAAAATACTTCATTATTGACATCATGGATCAACTTTGCAACATTATGGTAGAATAGTAAATATTTCAATCAAAATGTTTCCTCGCGTCTACAACGTAAAAATTATGTTTGAAATTCATCGCGAAGATTTTGCTGCGATTAAATTTCAGACATGCGTGGGAAGTGGACAAAGCAACTGTCCGCCAGGTTTTGTGTGTACAAATGGAGGCTGCTGCCTATTGCCTCGATGCCCTTCTGGCCAGATTGCAACTCAGGTAAGATATGAGTGTTATGACTATAAAATTTATCGTCTGCGAAAACTGTATTCATAAGAGATATATTAATTGCCCAATAAGGGTTTTATTATAAAATTATGTATTATGCTGGATCCTCTTTCGTGCTCGTTATAATTTATTCTAATGATTGAGTTACTTTCACACAAATATCATTATTTATATGAATTGTTCAAGTATTATTGAATTCTTTACATTATTGTTAAATCTTCTATCGAATTATAAAAATTATGATTTTTAGAAAACATTATTAAAAGTGACTTCAAAAATAAAAAATTTTGATTTATTAAATCAACATCATATATAGCAAAGAGAAATTCTCCGATGGAACAGGAAAGACGAATATACTTGGGATTACGGATAATTTAGGATGGAAAAGGAAGCGACTAGGAAAAAGCTACCTATATATATATGTCGCAAAAATCTCCCAAAAATCAGACTTTCTCTAAGCAACGCAAAAATCTCAGTAAATTCTGCCGCCTCTGAAAAAACGTAACCTTCTTTAAATAATTTTCAATGCTTCACATAAGAGAATATAAAGATAATCTCAAATATACACTTTTCTGAATTGCTTGCAAGTCGTAACGCTGACTTACTTTGTATCGTGACTGATTGATTAGTGCCCACAATCGTTGCGGGCATGCGGGTGCACCTAAATCTAGTCTGTTTCACATAAAAAGTCGCTTCTAGTTTACTTCATCTACTTCCTCACTGCTACCGCATAGCTACCATGCTTTTTCAATCAGTTTTTGGTTTCAATAGTTATTTTAATGCAGGTAGCAGAATATACATACTTTGATTTTTAGGATTGCTTAGCGAAAGTCCGATTCTTAACATTTTTTTGCGACTCGAAGCATTTACATTGGTAGCTTTTTCGAAGTTCCCTCCTTTTATATCCCTAATAATCGTAATCCCGAGTATATTTGTTTTGTTTGTTCCGAGGGGCATTTTTCTTTGCTAGTACCCTACTTTTAATTAGCACCATTTGAGTAAATCAGTCGACAAGCACATACAGTATCATGCCACAATAATGACGACAGTCCAAGAAAGAGGAAAAAATTATTGTTCTGAACATCAGTATTATCTTCTTTTGAACAAGACAACCTTACCTTATTTGAACCAATCAAACCTTTTCAGCATGAACTATACGGAACTAATGGGTGTTAATAACACTTATACCCTCAGATTCGTAATCCTGACGTTACACGGAACATTTCAAAAAATTAAGCTTCTGCAACACTCTGAAACGGAACTTAATTTTCAGTGCAAACATTACACAACAAATGGGCGTAAAGAAAACATACAGTCAGATTCGTAATCCTGAACTTTTGGAATATTTTCTGAACAAAATTCACGTTTTGCAGAGCTCTAGAAGTAAAAGGAATGTGAAGTGCAAATTTATATATTAATATTAAATGAATAGTGCGGACTTTACATAAGTACGGTTGTAGAGTAAAATGACAGTCCGATTCGTAATTCTGGCGTAACATACAAGATTATGAAAAAATAAGCTTCGCAATGCTCTATAACTGAAGTTGATTTTCAGTTTAAACTTTACACAAATAATTGGTGTAAAGAAATTTAGTAGTCAAATTTGTAATCCTGACATTACTTGAACATTTTGAAAGAATATTTCATGTTCTTAAATGTTCTCGATGCAAAATGAATTTTTTAACACAAACTTTGCAGTTTTACAATAAATTAATATTGTAAACTTTACACAAATTACATTTGCTGAGAAAACTAATAGTGAAATTCACAAACCTGATATTGCGGAGTACTTTTTGAAAAAAATCCGAAAATTTACGATTCGCAAAGCTCTGGATATAAAATGAATTTTCAGTGTAAACTTTACACATCAAAAATAAATAAATAGTGTAAACTATACGCAGCTACTAACTTTAGAGAAAACCAACAGTCAGAGTCGTAGTTTTGATGTTACATAAGACAATTTGAAAAAAATCAAGCTTTCGCGATCTCTAGAACTGAAGTTAATTTTCAGTGTGAACTGTGTACAACTACTGAACGTAAAAACATTTATAAGCCAGATTCGTAATCCTGACATTTCGAGAACATTTTGAAAAAAATTTAATCTTTCACAATGTTTTGCAAGCGAAATGGATTTTAAGTGTAAACTTTACAATTCTGCAATGAATCAATAGTGTAAATTTTACACAACTAATGTGTTGCAGAGAAAACTAACAGTCAGATCAATAATCCTGACGTTACAGCGAACGTTTAAAAAAATTCATGTTTCGTAACGCTCTTTAAGTAAAATGAATTTTTAGTGTAAGCGTTACACCTTAAGAATCACTCAATATTTGGCGCAATAAAATTCGCTCATGTGCACGCGTGATCCCCGATATTTGAAACATTTTTTATAATAAGTATCGTGTTCCAACCCATATTAGGAGAAGTCTTACAAAAACGTTTTTTTGCTTCAATGTTTGAACTTTGCACCTCCAAAAATGAGTCAGCATTGACCGTAAAGAAGCGCGATCAATTGCAACGTGAAATCATCGATATGTGCAGAGTATTTGACAGCCACAAATAGGCAAAAACGTGTTGTTTTTACCCCTGTGTTTTAACTTTACACCATTATAAATAATTCAATATTGAGTTTAAAGAAATGCGTTCAAGTGCGATGTGTAGGTGAGACGTACTTTATTTCTAAAATGCTTTGCACTTTCTATTTCATATCCAGCCCGTCTGATAAACTAAAAGAAGTGAAAACATGTTTTTGGCATCTTTCTCCAGAATGTAAACTTCAAACCGATAGGACTAACTCCGTATTGATCTTAAACAAACGCGGTCAACTTCGTCGTGTATTTCTCAAACCCTAGTAATTTTCCATGAATAGGTTTTTCAAGGCCTCTTATACTAAAAATTCAGCGGACATAAACACGTCGAAAAATTGACTAAAATGTGTCTATTCACCCCCAGATTTTCGCACTCTTTGCACTCCCACTCGTTTATTAATGCAAAATTTAAAAAAGAACAAAAAATATATTCAGATAATTCGGTCCTCTAAAATTATATACCATTGAATTCTGCATCCATACTGAGTTGTGCACCAGCTGGGCAACAAAAATGTCAAAAGTTTGCATATTTTATAATCAAAACTTTTCATCTTGTTTACACAGCCGGTACAGAGTGTAAACAAAAACAAAAAAGTGGCAAAATCTTTTTTACTATCTATCGATTAAAAAAGCGCACCTCTCAGATGTGTCCCGTTACAGCTGTAGGGGAATAGATATATGTTGGGGGTACCCAAGTATATTATAGGTACGTGCTAAGGTGATACCTATGATAAGACTTGACGAAGGATTAATCAAAATTCAATAAGTTACGCTGATGATAGAAAAGATTTTTTATCTATCCATGCATTATTCCCATTTAGTTTACTAGAATATTTCGTTAAGACGTGCTTTGGTACCGGACAGTCAACTTGTCATGTTGGATTTACGTGTCAAAACGGAGGTTGTTGTCAACAGCTGATGTGTCCTAATGGTCAAACGGCAACGGAGGTATAAACATTTCAAATATCTGCACTCAAATGTACTCGTTTTAATCAGTCGTCATCGGCAGCTCTTGTCCGAATCACAGCTATTGCACTCTTTTCACGCTTACAGGCAATTATCTAAAGTTTGCTCATTCTATAATTCATATTTTGCACTAATCATTATTTGTTTGTACGCTTAATTCAATATTTGGGATGCAGATCATCTTTTTTGTCGAAGAATTGTGAACATTTAATTTTTAAAATACTTGATTTTATGTGAACAATGTATTTCTGCCGTAGTCGTGTGTTGGTGAAGGTCAAAGCACTTGCCCGCCAGGCTTCGCGTGTCAAAACGGAGCTTGCTGTTTGCATCTGGTTTGTCCCAACGGACAGCCGTCTGCAGAAGTAAGACTGACGAAAGCTTTTCATCATATTTAGATTCAGCTACCATAGTTTGAAAAAGTAAGATTTGTTTGAGCTTAGACCTTCCTTTAAAAATGTGCAACATACAGATGCAAAATTCCACCGGAAAAATTAATCAATGTTAGCATCTAATAATTTTCAATAACGCTTTAGTTTGTAGACGTAGATTTTCAATAAAATTAAAGCAAAATGGTTCATTAATTATTAAAAAATTATTTAAAAAACGTCTATATTTACATTTTTGCTTTGCGATTTTTCCTTACAAGCAGAAAAAAGACATTTGACTCGCAACCATGGATGCACAGCAAGACCGATATAGGGGGTCAGCCGATCAGAGAAGATTAAAAATAGAGCTTTCTTTTAGTGCCAAAATAAGCTCAAAAGCTAATGTAAATGCTATAATCCACATTTTCTGATAAAATCTAAGCAATTTTGAAGAAAACTTACAAGTTTTCATTTGCGTCATTTTCCTTATGAATTTTCCCGTTTTTCCACTCTAGGAGGTTAGGAGGTCTAATAGATTCCCCACATCCTCAGCACGTGCTTGTCTGCTCAAAAAACATATATATATATATATATATATATATATATATATATATATATATATATATATATATATATATATATATATATATATATATATATATATATATATATATATATATATATATATATATATATATATATATATATATATATATATATATATATATATATATATATATATATATATATATATATATATATATATATATATATATATATATATATATATATATATATATATATATATATATATATATATATATATATAATATCGCCTTGCCTTGTATCAGTCATCGCATCGTTTCTTGCATGTGGCACGCGAGTACCGTTGCACATAAAATTATTTATAGGGTGACCGATGCTGAAATTCTGTAATTTTCATCTCTGATGTAAATGCCTTAAAGAAGTGATACAAATTTTAAAATAACACGAGAACTATTCTGACTTACTCACTTACTCTTCAGATTACGCAATATTTCCTCATTATTTTCATTTCTTATTTCATTTGTCGTAATTCTTGAAGCGCGAGAAGTGTTCTATTTTTGCTTTTCGCTGTTCAAAATCTCAAGTCGTAATCAGGTTTAGCAATTTGATTATAAATGACAGTGCTTTTCAGAACAATGTAATAGACATCTTTGAATCTGACTTGTTTGTTTGCAGACTAGCTGAGATATATTTCCAGAATAGGCTCTTCGTAGTACACAAAGCATGATATGAATTAGTCAATTTTTAATAGAAGCTGCATTCAAAGTGTTTGAGAATTCGTAAAGAAAAATTGCGTAAAAAAGCTCAGAATTCTACATTGCAAATGCATTAGCAATTTCATTAAACGTAAGACATTTTTAAAAAATCTGGCGTGAGGAGCGCCAAAATTTTTTGAAGCATCATTGATATAATATGCTTAAGAGTCAATGTCTGTAAGAATCACCTTGCTGTAATAGTGACTTACGTAAGCAAAAAAATACTTTTCTTTGTTTTAACATCTATTACACATCTTTTTACGCTGATTCCGAATCCGAAAATCATTTTACACACAAATGACTTTTTGCTGACTTATAGGGGTGTAAAGTGTGAAATAACGGAATATGTGCCGAACTTCATATGTTGATTAATATTTTCCAGAATAATTAATATTTTTCAATGCAAATTTCTTTAAATTACAGAAGATTGAATGGGCTTTTCAAAAAGTATAAAAAGTTTGTTTACCGGTTCATCCCACGGGATACAGCAGTCAATAAAAGTCAAAATATGAATTTTTGCACTTGCAACATTTTTACTTTTTTAGCCATAAGTCCAGAGTGGTCATACAGAATCGAAGCTTATTTCACCACAATATGTGCCACCTATGTACCCGTTTCTGTGTAAAAAATGCAGGATATGTGATGGATAGTTATTGACCACTTTTGAAAAACGTAGAATTAAGTCATGTGTTCAAATTTAAAAAATGATACATTTGTGTTATAAAAAATTCAACGTTTCGACCTATAACTCCAGAACTGTAAAAAATTGTGCGACTGCATCATACCACAGCTTGTACCATCTATTGCCTAAGCGCTTGCAAAAGATCATGCGTATATCTTAACTGGTTGTTGACCATTTCTGACAAACGGTAATTGAACTCAATTGGTCAAAGTCGAAAAAATCATACATGAGTGGTACAAATAACTTTCCTTTTGGAGCTGTAATTCGAAGAATAAAATTCATCTTGTGGGCACATTACACTACAATTTGCACTATCTATTTGCCTAATTATATGCAAAAATTCATCCATATATGTTTGATGTTTATTGACCATTTGTGGACAACGTAAACTTAGCTCCATTGGTCAAAATCGAAAAGTCACACATTGGTGCTTCAAAAAATTTTTCTTTCGGCTCTGTAACTCAAGAATTAGAACACATTTTTTATCCGCATTACACCACAGTCTCTACCATATATGTCCCTAATTGTACACTAAAAATCATCTGCATATTCTACGTACTTATCTATCAGCCATATTTCACAAGTGTGAACTTAACCTAATCGGTCAAAGTGAAAAAATGCATGCTTTTGTTTCAAATAATTTTATTTTCTATTTCTAACGAGGACCATACTGCGCCATGGTTCGCACTATCTATTTGCCTAATTGCATGCAAAAAATTCATACATTTATGTTGGATTATATTTATTAATTTATTTTTACCTGTAGAAAATCCTAACATAAAGGAATATGTTATATATCGTAAAAATTCAATTGTCAAAACATTCTGAATGAATCAATGTGTCTTCAACGTCATCTGCCTCATCATCTAGATTTGGGTCTGATTGGAAAAAATTTTCCAAGCAGTCATTTTCATCAGTTTCACTTGGGACAATTGCTTCTCTTTTTCTTGTTTCCCGCGACCAAAACCCTGTAATTTGCTGCCATGATAAAAACTCAGATTGCTTGAATTGGGGCAATCGTCGCATTTCAGTTGCAGTCTCCCTTGGATCGCACTTTCTTCGAGTCTTAATCCCATCATCAAATTTTTAAGCAAATATTGGCGCTGGTTTTCTGTGAATGCTTTACAAGATCTTTTTTGCCTTAAAGCCCAGCCAGTTGGTAATCTTTTGATTGAATCATCATCTACATATATCGCCCAGAATTGCTGCAAAACTTCATTTAGACTTGAGAGCCGAGGCATAAGCTGCCGATTTTCTATTTGTTTCTTGTTTTTTCATCCTAGAAGAGCCCATGACAAGGGACCAGTCCACAGCAACATTTGTGCCAGTTTTACCCGAAGAAGACAGCTCAGCAAGATCTTTGCAACTGTTTACTTGTACTGTTCCTGGTCGCGTGAAATCATTTCGAAGATATCAATCCCTTGAAAATCACATGGAGTTAGCAAATCACCAGTTTCAGCCTGAGCGACTGACATTGCATGATGCAGCTATTACAACGTACAAGAAACAAATAGAAAATCGGCAGCTAATGCCTTGGCTTCCAAGTCTAAATGAAGTTTTGTAGCAATTCTGGGAGTTGTATGCAGATGATTATTCAATCCAAAGATTACCAATTGGCTGAGCTTTAAGGCAAAAAAGATCTTGTAAAGCAGTCACAGAAAACCAGCGCCAATATTTGCTTAAAAATTTGATGATGGGATTAAGACTCGAAGAAAGTGCGATCCAAGGGAGACTGCAACTGAAATGCGACGATTGCCCCAATTCAAGCAATCTGAGTTTTTATCATGGCAGCAAATTGCAGGGTTTTGGTCGCGGGAAGCACGAAAAACAGAAGCAATTGTCCCAACTAAAACTGATGAAGATGACTGCTTAGAAGAATTTTTCCAAGCAGACCCAAATCTAGATGATGAGGCAGATGACGTAGAGAAGACACATTGATTCATTCAGAATGTTTTGACAATTGAATGTTGACGATATAAAACATATTCCTTCATGTTAGGATTTTCTACAGGTTAAAATAATAAATAAATATAATCCAACATATATGTATGAATTTTTTGCATGCAATTAGGCAAATAGATAGTGCGAACCGTGGCGTAGTATGGTCACCAGATAGATTTTACCTCTCGTTAGAAATAGAAAATAAAATTATTTGAAACAAAAGCATGCATTTTTTCACTTTGACCGATTAGATTAAGTTCACACTTGTGAAAATATGGCTGATAGATAAGTACGTAGAATATGCAGATGATTTTTAGTGTACAATTAGGGACATATATGGTAGAGACTGTGGTGTAATGCGGATAAAAAATGTGTCCTAATTCTTGAGTTACAGAGCCGAAAGAAAAATGTTTTGAACCACCAATGTGTGACTTTTCGATTTTGACCAATGGAGCTAAGTTTACGTTGTCCACAAATGGTCAATAAATATCAAACATAAATGGATGGATTCTTGCATATAATTAGGCAAATAGATAGTGCAAATTGTGGCGTAATGTGGCCACAAGATGAATTTTGTTTTCCGAATTACAGCTCCAAAAGGAAAGTTATTTGTACCACACATGTATGATTTTTCGACTTTGACCAATCGAGTTCAGTTACCGTTTGTCAGAAATGGTCAACAACCAGTTAAGGTATACGAATGATCTTTTGCAAACACTTAGGCGCATAGATGGTACAAGCTGTGGTATAATGCAGTCGCACCATGTTTTACAGTTCTGGAGTTATAGATCAAAACGTTAAATTTTTTATAGCACAAATGTATCATTTTTGAAATTTGGATACATGAGTTAATTTCACGTTCAATAGCTATCCTTCACATATCCTACAGTTTTTACGCATAAATGGGTACATAGGTGGCGCATATTGTGGTGAAATTAGGATCGATTCTGTATGACCACTCTGCACTTATGGCTAAAAAAGTAAAAATCTTGCAAATGCAAAAATTCATATTTTTGACTTTTATTGACTGCTGTATCTTCCGTGGGATGATCCGGTAAACAAACTCTTTATACTTTTTGTAGAGCCCATTTGATCTTCTGTAATTTAAAAAAACTGCATTGTAAAATGCTAATTATTCTGGAAAATATTAATCAACATATAAAATGAGGCACATATTCCGATGTTCACACTTTTACATCCCTATAAGTCAGCAAAAAATCATTTTTATGTGAAACAATTCTCAGATTCGGAATCAGCGTAAAAAGTTGTGTAATATATGTTGAAATTGAGAAAAATAATCTTTTTACTTACGTAAGGTTGAAGTTGGTCCTTACAGAAACTTACTCTTAAAAGCTTAGAATCCTGTTGCACTAATGCAAAGACAGACTCGTGTTTAAAGTGCGTACCTTAGACTATATAGACATTTTTGACAAAATACGGCGCGAAGAGCCGAAAATTCTGCAGAATATTTGATGGAATATGCTAAAAAAGCTTATAATCCTGCATACTGTGCTACTGTTGCAAGAATTTCATAAAGCTAAGAAAGCATGCCTTAAATTCAGTATGTAGACAGTTTAAATAAATATCCGGCGCAAAGCGCCGAAATTTTTTAAGAATTTCTTTCGAAATATGATTAAAAAATTCACTAATGCATAGACAACGTCGTAGTGTAAAGAGTGCGCGTCTAAAGCTACTTATGAGCGCAATTTTTAATAAAATACGGCACGAAGCGCCGAAAATTTCGAAGAATATCTGATGAACTATCCTTAACAAAGCTTACAATCCTGCACATTGTGTCACTGCAAGAATATTTCATAAAGCTAAAAACTCATAATCCTATTTCATTGATTCAAAGACAATTTCGGAGCATTTAGAGTGCGTATATATAGCCGAATAGACAGAATAAAATAAGATGCGAAGCACCGAAAATTGTTAAGAATTGTTGTGGAAATACGCCTTAATCAAAAAGCTCGGAATATTATTGAACTGCCAATGTCAAATCCCTGCGAAAGGCTAAAACTCATTTTATGTTCTACGCAAATTTTGCTTGCCAGGCAGGCGATCTCAACAGTTTTTAGCTAATTGTGGCAGAAAACATGACACTTTCACCGCAGTCAAATCAACGTAAGGATTATTTACAGCGTTGATAAAACTTCAGTAAAATGTTATTAAATTGTTAATTATTATGGTGCATTGTTCCCCACGATTAGCTTAAAAGCATACGAAGGGATTAAATCCGGCGCGTACCACCGGAAACTTTGAAATTTTACCTTCCTATGACGCACTCTCGGAACATCCGTGTGGGCTAGTTTTTTAAGTATATTATAGTAAACTATAAAACGGCGAGATAGGACATGCGAAGCGAATTTTTGATTTAGATGTAAACAATATAGCGTTGAGAAATACACATTAAATAGGCGCGCAGCGCCGAACATTTCGCGGTTTTTGATTAAAATTGCACGTACAACTTATTCAGTAAATCCGGCGCGAAGCGCCGGAAAAATTAACGAATTTAACCTAAAATCAGTCAATTTTCTTTTACTCCCCCTCTTTGCATTTTTCTCTCAACTTTTCCATTTTTAGGGGGTGGACCCCACTGAGCCCCCTGGCTACGCCTCTGTCTTGGTCTAATGGTGAGAGCGTAGGATTAGAAATCGAAGTTCGAGCCCTGCAACGAGTGGCGTTTTTATTTTTTCAAATTTTATATATGTCATGAAATATGTCATGAAAATTAATGCAACCTATAATTATGTAGGTTGGAATAAACAAAAGAAGCATACGACACTTGACCATAATAGGCGTGGGGATCAGACGGGACCCTCAAAAATATGAATTACACCCAAAAAACGAAAAACACATTCCATCTTCATATATGTGACGGCTAGAAATTTTGGATGGAGGTCTGTGATCATTTTTAGGAGGAAGGGCTTGAATGAACTCCAATTTTTGGTCCAAAAGAGCAAAAAACATCTAAAAATGGCTGAAAAACGCATGATTTTTTCAAAAAATTCCAAAAATCAGGAGGGGGTCAAAACTTTTTCAACTTTGGGGGATGGAGGGACGACCAACTTCGAGCAGGGAATCTCCCTTCCTCCTGTGATATGTCTGCTCGTGTTTCTCATGAACTTTACTGATTTATTTAAATATTGTTAATAAAAACGTGGGTACTGGAAAGGAAAAATGCTCCGATGGAACAAAAAAGGACGAATGTACTTGGAAACACGCATTATTGAGGATATAAAAGATGGGGACTAGGAAACAGTCACCTGTGCATGCAAAAATCATAAGAATCTCTTAAGAAATTAGACTTTCTTAAAGCAATGCAAAGATCGAAGTATATTCTGCGGCCTCTGGAAAAGAAGGTGTCTTCTCAAAACCTTTTATCCTGGTTCAGTCTTAGAGGAGCTTACGAAGAAACCTTAATGTCTATTAAGCATTCGATTTGATTTCTTATTAATATCGCATTTCTTGACACTATATAGATAATACTTAAAAATCGCTAATAAGTGATAAATAAATTATATGAATCGCATCTTATTTGTTATATAAAGGTCCTACACTTACATTTTCCTCTTTTTTATCGGTTTATATTTGCTCAAATTTTTTTCTGTTATTATACACTGTACTATTATTATAATAATATTATTATGTGTTTTTATTCTTACCTTCCTGTGTTCTCTAAGATTTATTGCATTTAAAGTTGAAAATCCTCGGCATTTGTCCTTTTTTAGTCCAAAGTAATTAAATTCTATTCGGATTATACAGTATTTGCGATTTTCTTCCGCAGGCCGTAGAACATACTCCGATTTTTGCATTGCTTAGGAGAAGTCTAATTTCTGAACATATTCCTATGAATTTTGCATGCACACGGTGACTTTTTTAGTCCCCATCTTTTATATTTTCAATAATGTGTGTTTTTAAGTATATCTTCCTTTTTTGTACCTATGGAGCATTTCAAGTTGCTTATGAATATAATCTTGTTAGATCTCTTGGTTTTATAACTGAAATGAGGAGACACAATAAATACACTGATATAAATTTACAATGTTTAACAGACATATAATCAGAAAACAGACTTGAGAAGTTGTTTTATGGTTGTATTATTGGAGCATTAATTGTCCACGGATTACTGGACAAACGATGAAAAATTTCATCTGGTCCTCTGAGACATGCGAATATACGAGAGACGAAGTCAACAAATAGGAGAATCGCAATTCTAATTCGGGCGATGTAGACTTTGGAGTTGCATTCATTTTCAGGCTTGCTTTGGAAGTGGTCAGAGCAGCTGTTCTCCAGGTTTCACCTGTCAAAATGGTGCTTGCTGCCCCGTTCCTTTGCCAATGTGTCCGAATCATGTACAATCGACAGTGGCGTGCACGGGCGTGGGATCCTGTCCTCCGAATCAATATTGTTTTAATGGCGGATGCTGCTCAGTACCTCAATGTCCCAACGGTCAACCCGCAATCAGCGTAAATAAAATAAATTCCAAACTTTTTTGCAACAAAATACCAATAAACTGATTTTTTATTTGGCAATTCATATAGGAATTTCCTCGTTAAACAAAAATACGAGTACAAAGACAAGACTTAATACAGAAATTAATAAGTAGCTGAGAGAATTGATCACATTTGCAATATAGTTGTTGTATCAGTCAAAAAATAAACTCGAAAATATCTGTTCGAAGTAAAATTTTTGTCCTTTGTGGAGTTAATGAAAAATGTCATACTCGTGTGGCCAACAGAAATGAGGTCTTGGTACCGATAACAAAATTTTATTAAAATCCGATTCAGATTGAAATATAGATGCGTTTGCACCACATATTTGATATTGACGAGAACGATAAATATTTATAGGGTATTGTGAAGTCTTTTTAATTATTCTATTTCAATAAATTGAAAATGCGTAGCTTTCTTTTACAAGAAAAAATGCGCAAGTTTATTGATCCAAAAGGAATAAAATGACAAAAAATTCAAGGAAGTTTTTATCGCATTGCTGTATGTTGTCGGATCGTACATTTCGTGGATAAGAACTAAGCATGCGCATGATTAGCTTTCTATCTAGTCGACAATCTGTTTTGTTTAGCCCTGCGACCCTATAACCAATTCGTGTCCGACGGGATTTTCGTGCCAAAATGGCGGTTGCTGCCAGCTTCCACTGCCCGTGTGCCCCAACGACGGTCAGTTGGCGCGCGGGTCTTGTACGGGGCCTGGCACGTGTCCGCAGGGCCAATACTGCTACGCCGATAATATAGGACGTCGTGGGTGTTGCGTGGTGCCCACCTGCTCGAACGGCTCGCCGAGCATTCAGGCCTGTAATGCTCCGGATTTCGCGTGTCCAGTAGGATTTAGGTACGCTAAAAAACCTATTATGTATTGGAACTAAATTAAGTGTTAAATTAATGCCTACAGTCTCGTTTAATATTTATACTATGCGAAGGTTTAAAGAAATAAGGAAGATAAACAAACCATTTTTGCGACAATTAAACTTAACTTACGGCTGCACATTTTAACTGATCCCGCATCACACTCTTTTCATTGATTTAAGGTAGAACCAAAATAGAAATAAGTCTAATTATCATTTTTGATTAGGTACTTTTAAGCTAAAATATTAGCAATACTGTTAATTTTTCGGAAAGCTAATCGGCGCTGCACCGCGTGCTGCACAGTGTTTGAGTTTCACACGCACTGCGTGTTTAGATGCGAAAACGGAGCCTGCTGTCCGCTTCCGGTCTGTCCAGATGGACGACCGGGTGTTGGGAGCTGCATGCAAGGCGGGGCGTGTCCGCCGGGCTATACCTGCCAAAACAACGTCTGTTGTCCACCCACTTTGCCACTTTGCCCATTGACTGGGCTCCCCGCCGAACGCGCTTGCGCCAGCTCCTTCGATTGTCGGCCCGGATACGCTTGCCAAAATGGGGGCTGTTGTCCATCTTATCCCGTTGTGACCCGCTGTCCGGACGGCCAGCTGCCTTTGCAAACGTGTGGCCCGTACAACTTCTGTCCAGCAGGATACAGGTGTAGAAGATAACATTTATAGGATCCCGAAGAGCATGCGCTTCGACTTTTCACTTTGTTTAATCATCTTTCTGATCTTATTTTGTAGCTAAATTGGACTTCATTTGCAGATTTTGTCGATTTTTTTATAGTAACTCCGATCAATTACTGAGAAATCTAATTACACAAATATTTCTTCTACATTGATGACTTGTGGCAAAATTTACCGTTTAGAAGTCGGAATAATTTTTATAGTGACTCCGTTTACAACTCTCGCTTAGCAAGCTCATTCTTCAAAACTATTTCATGGCGAACAGTCGTGTTTACAAATAAATACTTTCTAAGGAGTATGCGTCACAGCAAATCGTATTTATGTACATCAATATTGAGCTTTTCGGGAGGTGTAAAGTTAGAATTGGGGGTTGTTTAAGGTTTTTTTGTCTTTTTTGTCAACTTCTCCGTTTATGAGCCTAGACATAATCACAAATCTAAAAATGTACCAGGGGTCAAACGTCATACAACAGTTGGGCGCGTTTGTTTACGCTTATCTGTGGTGTAAAGGGGTTTACATCTAATATTTATTTGCAAATTATTGTGAAGAGTCGCTTTTCCATAAACGTTCGTCATAATATCAGAATTACGAATTTGACTAAAATCTTCCTTACACTCAATAATTGTGTTAAGCTTACACCGGAAATTAATTTTAGTTCTAGAGCGTTGCGAAAGCTTTTTTCTGACAATAAATTATGTAGCGACAGAATTGTAAATCTGACTGTTAGTTTTCTCTACTTCCAGCAGAGGTGTACAGTTTACACTATTTATTTATTGTCGACGTGTAAACTTCACACTACAATTTAATGTTACTTTCAGAGCGTTTCGAAGCGTGTATTTTTAAACTATGTTCCATAAGGTCAGGATTCGAATCTGACTACATGCTTTCCTGACACCTGATAGTTTTGTAAAGTTTACACTGAAAATTAGCTTTAGCTTCAGAGCGTTGCGAAAGCTTCATTTTTTTCAAAATATTTTACGGCAGGTGCATCAATGGTAGCTGTTGTCCTGAAACGATCAGCACTCCAGCTCCTCAATGCGTCAATTGTTGTCCTATTCTCCAGATAACCGTATGTCAATGCGCCGCCTATAACAACGTCTGTCCAACAGGAAGCACGTGCAGCACAAATGGGATTTGCTGCATTCCAAACCGTAAGTTCCGACACGACCAGCAATACGCAAATATAAATGGCCTGAAAATGACAAAAACATTTTGAAGTCTTGTTAGCTCGAACAGGAGGAAAACAGACTGATATTTAAATTTCAATTTTTATTCATTAAAATTGATTATTAGGGATTGTGCCATCAATACTTGAGTTTTTCTGCATTTTTAATAGAGCGCGTGGTTTTGCAGAATCACAATTGTAGTAAGTTAAATATATGTCGAAAATAACGACTTAGTATTTGGTCACTTTCTATCATTTATTATATGCATTTATGCATTCATCTAAATGATTTACAAGCTGGTTGAGAGGATTTTTTTCCTGCCGTTATTTGACTTGATTAACATGCCTTTCTCTATGAATCTTAACCTGAATTTATGATATGCTTCTAGCAATACGCCGAAAACAGCACGTATAAAGTATATTTTATATGCGACTCACGCGCTAGTAACAAAAAGAATTTTGAAAGATTTTTCAGAAATCATAATGTATTAAGTGCTTAGACTGAAGTAAACAGTATGATAGAATATTAATCGCAGGAAAACCGTTAAATACTTTTTTCGCAGGTTTTCACTGCAATTTCCGCCATTAATTCGAGTCTTTGTCGCATCTTGTCATTTTTGCTTCGAAAGTGAAAGAAAGTCAAATATAACCATTTTTGGAAACACCAAGTCCTTATGCGGCGGTATCTGCTTGTCTGCTCTTCGTGATGTAGATTATTACTAGGTAGCGGTTTACCAGTGGTTCCAGGACAAACGAGCCAATTAGGCGGAAATGTGGTTGGCGGCTACCCCGGTGGAACTGTGATCGGCGGCGTCCTAGGGACAACTGCCTTGAAGCCGGGAGATACTTGCTTTCAAGAGTCAGAGTGCCCCGGCTATCCATCCACGTCGACTTGCCGCGCCAATAACTGCATTTGCATCGGTGGTGCTAGGTCAAACGGCTTTGCCTGCGTAATGTTTAAGCGCCGCTACCGCCCTTCGGTACGTCACTTCTCATTACTATACTGTGAATGTTAATACGATATTTTAATATTTATTTATTGTAATTTTATTCGGTGATCTTGGTATGAAATAATTATTAACACTTTCACGCAGTTGTAGCGGAATATATAAATTTCTTGATTCTGAAAAATAGCGATGACGTAATCGTGTTTTATGTCTCTTTTGTGATCACGGCTTTTTTCAACAACATTGGCATATATCACTCTGTCAATGTTTTACGAATCTCATTCAACAGCTGATTCAGGGGGCAACACCTGTCGTCAAAAATAGTTGGGCGCATAAATGTGTATTTTTTGAATATTTTAATCATGCTTGTCATAATTTTTTCCAATTTTTCTGCAACTTTGCGCCAGAGTTCTCATCAATAGTGCTGCATACTTTGTAAGTTTTACTACCCGGATAGCCTGCTATTTCATTACCTGAGTATATCCGAGTAGGACTAATATAAGGTGATAATTGTAAGATACACCCTGTTTTATTCTTTTGAAGTGATCGGAGGCGGCGCGCTCAAGCGTCCCCCATCGATGTTCGGGTCAGAGCTCTAAATATTTTGTAAAAAACACTTTTTATTCAGACCGTAACGTCTAAATTTTTACAAAATTGGTCGAATTTTAATTCTGATTTCAGCCTCAAAACAGTCAAGTTAATTACCGGATTCATCACCATCGTCAAAAATATTGTTACTCTTGCCAGTTGCAACCGGCTTTATAAAGACACACAAAACGATGAACTCGCAAAGTGGCACTAAATTATTTTCATATCTTTACATGATTTTCAGTTCAAATCAAGTTCAGAGTTTCGACAGGAAGAAAGATAAATAAATGAATTCGCATGAATTTGTCGACTAATACAAGCTTTTAGTCTTAATGCGTGGACTTTAAAAGGTGAAATAACAGTGGCCTGAGGAATCGGCGCAAAGCACCTAGGAATTTTGAATTTTTTGCATTTATAAAATAATTTTGTTTGGGCATTATAAATGCACACAATACAGCAAATATTGGACGCTGATAATATTTTACATTTTTTATGCTTTTGTCACCAAAAACTCTTTGTGCCTTAACAATAACGGTATTAGCAAGTATTAATACAGCCAGAGAATTTAGTTGATCTCGAAAAATAGTGATTTGAATTGTTTTTTCGATTATTCTAAAAATTTTGAATTTTTCCAGAATTCATGTACAAAGAAGATCTAAGCTAAGACGGCTATGGGTCTCATCATCTGCTCAAAATTCTGGGCCAAATTTGTTCTGAATTTGAGGATAGCGTATAAATTCGAAGCCCAATATGTACTTAATTTAGTGAAAGTAATCTCGAGCTGGAAAAGATCATGTAAGTTTTCTATACAAAAGTTTACGAGAAACAGAAAATAAACGGAAAATAAATACATGTATTCGGCCCGATGTCCGGCATTTCATTCTGGGGATTACCAAAATTTTGAAAACGTACGAGTATATAATCATTTATACGCAATTTTATCAAACTCTGGCGCGATGCTCCGAAAATTTGTGATGTTTTTATATCTTTGAACACAATTTTAGAACGCTTTCTGTAGGTAAACAGGAATTATATTCGGCGCGTTGTGTCAAAAAAGTATTATTTTCATCTTTTTCAGCTCTATTTCGCAGGTTTCTGAATATGAGCAATGCAGTAATCATGCCAGGCGTGAGGAGCCGAAAGTTTTAAAAATTATTCTTTCACGCTAAATTTTGCAACTTTCTGAATATGCCGGAAACTTTCGACTTTTTTATGTCCTTTTGAGCTCAATTTTGTATCTCTCGGAATAAAAACAATGTGAATTATATCTGACAAGGAGCACTGGAAATTTTCGATGTCTTTTATTTTGTTAAGCTCACCTACGCAGTATTACAAAGATAAGTGAAGCAGGAATCATATCTGGTGCGTTGGACGGTTTTATGGTCTTAAGCTCAATTCTGCGTCTTGCTGAGATGATTAGTAATGCAGAAAATTTGATCCTGCATAAAAATGTTATTGAAAAAATAAATTTAAATATGTATTGAATAGTAATTTTTATTGAATTAGTAGCGCGAAGCGCCAAAAATTTGAGCATTTCTACGCTGATGAGCGTCGAAAAGCTGAAATAGTTTCATATATGAAAATTCTACAAAAACTTTC
This sequence comes from Mermis nigrescens, assembly GCA_036768485.1. Classification (NCBI taxonomy): domain Eukaryota; kingdom Metazoa; phylum Nematoda; class Enoplea; order Mermithida; family Mermithidae; genus Mermis; species Mermis nigrescens. Next base: position 1,318,696 of record JAVLUZ010000191.1, read on the forward strand.
AGAGGGAGATTCTTTCGTTAACCACCCTCTACATACGGACTTGTATGCATCATGTAATGAGTAAGGTCGCTGACCACCTTATTATCAAAGTAAAGTATTTCATGCAACATTACACACACAATCTACCAAAAAGGGATTTCAAACTCGTGAGAAAATCAAAATCATTTAAAAACAATTTTATGAACTTTGTAAATTTTATGATTCATCTGCCCGAGTTTTATCGAGACGACAATAATACAGCATACAAACACATTTCAAAGGGTGTAAGGATTATGCTGTATACATGTTGTAGTTAAACTCTAATTTTAAAAACAAGGAGTCATTAGATAGCTTAGTCCGATTCATAGCAAATTTCGCGTGATTGTCAGTTGTCATGATATTAAAAATTTTTTTCACCCGGGTACTCGGGTACCCGTCGAAAACCCGGATTGAGCGAATTTTTTAAAATTGAAATCTGGGAGGATTTTGGTTCCTTGGGTGTGGTCGACACCATAGGTGGGCGGCACCAAAGTTCTGGGGGGGCTGCAAGATTTTTTTCAAAGGTCAAAAAATTACCTAAAAAGTGGTGGTATGGCGAAAAAACACCATTTTTCAACGTTTCTCATTGAGCACTATCCATTGGCATCAAAAAATTGCGGAAAAACTAAAAAATTTTCAAAAATCGAAATATGGGGGGGAATTTTGATTTCTGGGGGGGTATTTTGATTTCTCGGGAGGTTGCATACACCCCAAACCCCATCCCCCACGCCCAGGTATGGTCGGCACCATGTGAACGTGTGTTTAGTTGTGCAAGTGTGATTTTAGATAAAAACCGTCGCAATTTAAGCGATGAGCATATTTAAATGAAAATGTTTTTCAAAGTTCAGCTCTGAACTGTTTGGCCAGTAATAATTGCTATTTTTTACTTGAATCCGAGTGAAGTTTGGTACAAAATGTATTTATGGTATCACCCAGGCCCGTAACCAGGATTTTTATTTCGGAGGGAGGAGGCCAAACATTTTTGAGGCCAGATATCTCGAGAACAAATAAGAGATAGGCGAAAATAAAGGCAGTTTTGAGCGTATCTCGGCGAGCTCTATACGATGGTGAAGAAAAATTTCAACAAAAACTCTAAGGATTTTCGCTTCATTTCATATTGATATGCAATCAACGGATTATTTCTTATCTCTTGCCTTTGTACCTAATCATTGTACTTTACAGAGAAAAATAGTACGGATGATGAATAATTCGGCACCGAGCGCCGAAAAAAATTGCATGTCAAGTTCAAATTTGGAACGTTTTTGAGCGGGCTAGAAGGCAAAACTATAGCTAAACAATGAATCCGGCGCAAAGCGCTTGGAAAAAAATTGACATGCTCTCTACATATAACTCAAATTTTAGCGATTTTTAGCGGTTTAGAAGACAAAACTATTCATATATAATAAATATCGGCGCCAAACGCCGGAAAATTTTTAGTTTACTAGCTCCAAAGTACGCTAAAAACCTATTTGGCGGTGTTTCAGACGCACTTCGCCAATTTTTCATTTTTCCCTTTGGGGGACCCCCGGGAGAAACAAAAATTTCTATGCATGTATGTATTCATTGATTGTAAAATTCTGTTCATTGACTATTGTATCAGATCTGAACAGAAAAGCACTAGAAAGTGAATACCACCATGGACATAGTAGGTACCAGCCTTGTTCTCTGATTTTTTAACAAAAAGCCCGTCTAGTGTCTGGGTATCTTTTCCCTGCCTGACTGATACTGCTTTTATCAAGGACTTAGTCCGATACTTAGTCTTTTTTTCAGAGGACTTTCGTCTGGACTATAGTCCTGATCCGAAGCATTCCGGACTAAAACTTGGACTATAGCCCGAAAGTCTTTTTTTGCGGACTTTTGCCAACGTTAGTCCAGCCGGACTATAATCATCATAAATATCAACATAGTTTTCAAATGCTTAATAGGACGATAATTAGGCCCGAACGATTAGCTGCGATGTCAGGACGAGACATGCATGTGGGGGTTAAGGGTTTTAAATCGCAGACTGTAAAATGAGAACTTTTCAGGGCAAAATAAGACAAAGTGAAGCACTTGAATTGAGTTTTTGCAAATTTGACTCGAAATAATTAAAAACTGGAGTTGGGATGAACAAAGTTTTTACGATAAAAGTAATTTTTTAGACCACTTTGGCTCAAAAAAGCTCTCTTGCTAGCTTGGCATCCTGACTGTCTGAACCTCAGACCGGCCATGCAAGACATTCATAATCAGAACCATACATGCTGGGATAGGGGTGTCTAGTTAGACCTTCAGAATGAAAAAATAAAAACATTTATGGAGGAAATAATTTCAAATTACGACCAAAAATGGGTCGACAAAAAACTGTTACGTATTTCAGCAGTAAAACCGGTTTTTGAAGCCATTTCGGCTCAAATCAAGCCTTCCGACTGATTTCTACAGACCGGTTGATCATCCAGATATCAGATCTGATGAAAGACGGGTAAGCCAGAGAGAGTTTTTGAGCCGAAATGGCCTCAAAAACTAATGAATGCGAAACATGTTAGTTTATAGTTTTTACTTTATTATAAGCACTTTCAGAGAAAAGTTTTTCTAAGGAAATTCTCCATGTATTTCATTTTAGACGTCTAGACCAGACATGCACGTGGGGTGTGTTTAGCTTATAGACCCCTAGAATCGGAAAATGGGAAATTTTCTCGGTAAAATGAGGCCAAATAAAAGCTACTTTAGCCCTTAAACCAGTTTTGAGTCAATTTGCCCGAAAAAGGCTAAATATTTAACCCCCGCCTCAGACAGGCTTACCCCCCTAGATCGACCCTATGCGTCCATGGTCTAGACTCCTTTAATCTTCTCGCGCATGTCTAATCGATGGAATGATGCGACAATATGTGAAACCAGCGACAACAATAGTAGCAGCAATGTTGAGACGATAATTTTGAGAAAAATACGAGCGAATCCAGCCGAATGTGCGTTTTGTTTTTCCTAAAAATTTACAAAAAAATAAATTCATTCTTGCGGAGCTGCTATGGCTTTAAATTAGTCGAAAACCCTCTTCTGTCTATTTGTGCTCTTAGTTTATGTCATTTTATTTCATAAATTTTGATCTAAGAGTCAATGCGATCAGTTCGGTTCGGACTGCAAGCGATTTCGGTATGGTTTCTGGGGTGGATGTGGAGGAGGTGGTTGTGGCGGCTGCGGCGGAGGAGGCTGCGGAGGCTGCGGAGGGGGCGGCTGCGGTGGAGGAATGGGAGGAGGCGGAGGAGCTGGGGCCGGCGCCGGCGTAAACAGCCCTCGGCCAAAGAACTAGGAATCACTAACCAAACTTTGCCATTGTACTGGCATCCGGTCACCCAAAATAGATGCATCACCGACAGCGAATGCATACCCGATCATATGTGCATCGATCGACTGTGCTTTCCATGTATGTGCATAAAGCAGTGCTTTTTCTTTAGGATCCCTTTGTACATGTAATAATAATAGTAATAACAATAACAACAACAACAATAATAATAATAATAATAATAATAATAATAATAATATATTATTATTATTATTATTATTAATGATAATAATAATAATAATAATAATAATAATAATTAATAATAATAATAATAATAATAATAATAATAAAAATAATAATAATAATAATAATAATAATAATAATCAATAATAATAATAATAATAATAATAATAATAATAATAATAATAATAATAATAATAATAATAATAATAATAATAATAATAATATCATTATCATTTTAATAAAATAATAATAATATACATAAATTACTAAATGTCCCCAGAAATCTTTTTGCCTTTTCTTAATATAAATTTTAGAAGAGTGATGCAATATTGCACAGTAGCGCGTCATGTGCGGTTAAACAGGATTTATCGAACTTTTGTAATGTAGTATACCAAGTTCTACGTTTCCGGCGATGACAAATACAAAAATTTATCGAAAAAATTCATTGATCTTTTTACCATTCTAGATTGGATTAGCGGTCTCTATATTATTATTGATAAAGCGTTTAGAAACCAGAATTGGCGCGAAACACCAAAAAAATAAGTAATTTTTGTCTTACTGTTATATTTAATGGTGAAGCTAGTGTGAACACAAATAAACAATTGTCAAATTTGTGCAGAACAATTTGACTTTTTTACTATGAGTTTGAGTCAAATTTAAACTTTTAATAGATGAAATGTGCAAAGTGATAAATCAGTATGAAGAATCATGGAAATTTTGGGAGTTCAGCCACGAAACATTTTAACAAATGCTTTTGGGCTAAAAATAATTGGTGTACGCGGACGCGTCAAAAACGCTGCTCATTCCTTCTAGAACATAAGGTATATAAAAAATTTGAGTAAATCACCCAAAAAATTAGCTAAAACGCTTTAAAAACACATTTTCTACGATATTACCTAAGAATCGACAATTCTGGGAATCGCGGCCGTTTTAGGGGATCACTAAGTACGTTAAGAACCAGGGCCCTGTTTCAATATGCGGGTCTAAGCCTGGAGTAATGTGAACGTGGCTTAAGTCTAACTTATTGGTTTCAATAAAGTGTAGTCTAAGCCTGGCTTAGACCACTACCTAGGATCAAGCGGACTGCTTAGGTTTAAGCCAGGCTTAAGCCTGACTCAAGCCTAGCAGTCACGATAACCGATTCAGACTTAGGCCTGTCTTAAGCCTTGTTCAAGCCTGGCCTAGGCCTGACTTAAGCCAGGCTTAAGTAGGCTTAAGCCCCGCAACTTGTATTGTAATATTTGAGATTTTTGTTCCTTCTAATCTTTGAATACGTACAAAGACCTTTCCAAAAAGTCTTTAAATATCGGAAAAAGTTTTTCGCCTCACGCAAAAAATAAACTATAGCAAATTAAGTGACAAATTTGTATATACAACAACATAGCGAACAACTACAGTAAAAAATTTTTAATAAAAACCTGTCGAATCTGACAGCACCTCTTAAGGAAACGTTTTTAGGGGTAATAAATCAATTTAGAAAAATAATTGCGTTCCGACTTGAAATTAGAGACTAAGTAAACCTTATCATAATTATTGAAACGTCAAAAAATCACATAACTTGTTCATGATCAAATGATTGAGATAATTCTATTTGCTACCAGTAAATGCTAAAATTTCAGAAGTATACATTTTATTGAGTATACGAACAATACAAGAATTATAATACTTTGGTTATTGAAAACCAGGAATCTAAATAAAAGAACGAGAGCGTAGTAGCACAATATGGTCGTCTTGAGGTTACTTAAGAGTCACTTTCTGTAAGTCGACTCGAGGTTGGACAAGTCGAAAATTAACTTCCCCTAATTTTAAGATATATTATGTAGTTTTTATCACTAAGTTTAATGGTGTACATCATTTTTCTTGAAATCGGATATTCGTTGTGTGAAGTGAATGTAATGTATCAAGAATCCCCGTTTTGTCAAATCTTACAGGGTCTATTCTTTTTCATCACAACTCACGATGACAGTGATGAAATTCCATAATTCTTTTTTATTTCAGAGAAATTACAGTATCCATTCAATATTTTTAAATATGATTGGACACATAAAACATCACTTTTAGACCTTGATTTTTCAGACAATTTCCTATGTAGCACATATACCATACGCGAGCCCTTGTTCATATTATAGAATCTTATACCTTATCACTAGAGGCTTCTATGTTGAAAAAATAAAAAGACCACCCTTCGAGGAAAGGAACGTGGCATGCTGAGAAATGGTTGAAATTTAATGAATTAGTCTCAAATCTCACAACATTTTACCTTCAATATATTTGGGTTACCTTCGATAATGCGTCGTGGCATTGGCTATTATCACAGGCGTACACGTGAAAAGTATTATAAAAGGTAAATTAAGATTTTTAAATAATAGAGCTTACAACGAGAACGGGTGTGTGCTGAAAAATTATGAAAGTTATGAGATTTTTATAGGTAATATCAAGGTATTTTCTTACTGCTTTTAAAAATATGTAGACCGCCGTTCATATTGTATGTAATGTGTTGTCAAAAATTATTAGGAGCTTTTTAAGAAAAAAATTTCTGAAAAATCCTAGGGCTAGTTTTTAAACTACATATATTTAAAGAGAACATGATATGCTGAGAAATGATCAAAACTGTACTACTTTGATTTAAAACGTCAAGATATTTTCTTATACAAATCATCTAATAAAAATGGTTGTCATTTACACTGCGAGTAACTTATTAGCCTTATTAGTCTTTGTGAGAAAAAATGAAAAATACGTGAAGTAATTGTAAAAATTATCAAATTTAGATATCTGTAACTTGTGAGTCAACGCGGCAATATATTTTTCTATATTGTTGTTGGTAGTTTTATACATTTAAGTCCACCATTTAGTGTATAACCTGTTGTTTAGGTTTTCTCTGAGGCTTAATAAAAAAGAAAGAAAATGACATAATAATGACTTTTAGTTATAGTCGGTTTCACTTCATAACCTCGTGTATAAACTCTAAACCTTTCTCCGATCTGACACCCTCGGCTTACTGTCTATGAAAAGTCTTAAAATTTACATGCTAGCGAAACAGACTTTAGGTGCCTAACGTTGGGGAAGTTGATCTGCATTAAAATTGTCAAATTCAAAATAACTTTGATCTAAAAACGCAGAACGTATCGTTATTAAAAATTTCTCAGTATACTATTTTCTTCTTAAATGTCTATTTCTCTGAAAATTATCACTTAAATGCCTTAATAACGTGATGGGCAGCGAAAAATTCTGAGAGGCCGATGGAAGAAAATCGACAAAAAGTAGCACCAAAAATTCAAATCTAGGTAGTCCATCAATTCTTGGGGGCAACCACCAGTTTCTCGGTGGAGGGGGGGGGTTCAGACCATACATGCATAACATGACCGATTGCGGAGGGGAGGGGGTTGGGTCAGCCAGTCTGGGTTAGAGATGAGCTTTTTTGCGCTTTAGAAGAAAATGTTTAATTTTTATCCATCTTTGCTTCATTCTGTTCTATTTTTCCGGAAAATTTTCGCATTTTTCTATTCTGGGATTCTAGAAACCCCGAATCCCCACGTGCGTGTCTGGTCCAGACCCCTCCATGCCTATATGTGGTCACAGTTATAGCTGGGCATCACCTAAATTCTGGGAGGGTAAGATTTTTTAAAGGTCAAAAAATGGTCCTAAAAATAGTGGTATGACGAAAATCACCATTTTTCAACAGTTTCTTATCGAGCACCATCCATTGGCATCAATAAATTGCGTAAAAACCAACAAAAATTTCAAAAATTGAATACTAGAATTGGGAGGGTATTTTTATTTCTGGGGGTTGCATATGACCCCAAACCCATACTCCCATGCGCAATCACAATGCGAACGATGACGAAACACGTTGGCGTGACTCAAAATTCCCACAATTTGTAATTTCAAAGTTACTGCACTTTTATTGAAACGTATGCTGCTCAGAAAAAGAGAAATAAATTTTTATTTTTCGGAAAAAAATTTTGCACATCACATAAAAAGATACTTGTGTAAATGATAACCAAACTTATATCAAATTATTTTAGAACGAAAATATCTTGACATTTTTATTCTTAATAGTCCAATTTTGATCATTCCTCAGCGCACCATGTTTCGCTTTAAGTATATGTAACTTAAAAAAGTGATCCTTTAATTTTTAAAATATTTTTTTCATATTTGACAACATATTACATTGTGAACTGCGGCATACACTTGAAGAAATTATAAGAAAATACCTTGACATTCCAAAATCTCATAAATTCCATAATTTTACAGCACACTACGTTTCCGTTAAAGGTCTGTAGCTCACAACATTAGAGAACGAGTTCAAATTTATTAAGGGTAAAATGTTGTGACGTTCTGAGACTAATTCGTCAAATTTCAAAAAGATCCTAACATACCATGTTCCATTCAAATATCTATTGCTCAAAAAGCAGTCTTTTTATCTTTTTTTAAATTTTCCTTATCATAGAAGCTTTTATTGATAAGCTGTAAAATATTATAATATGTAAAATAATATAATATTAGAAATTATCGAAAATATTGAAGTCGAAAATTGTGTGTGTTTTATGTTTCTAATCATATCAAAAAATACTAAAGGATTACTGTAAGCTAAAATTAATTTTATAAGATGTAAAAATTACTCGAAGAATTATTGAATTTGATCACGGTGATCCTGAGATATGATGAAAAATATTATACTCCTATGACACTTGACAAAAACAGTAAGTTTTGATACATTACACTCACTTTACACATTGAATATTCCTTTTCAAGAAAAATTTTTTCCTGAAACAATTATGAAATTTATGAGATTTTGATAGGAGATGGAGAATTGAATTGACTCTTAAATATCTGATTCATGTCGAAATTAGCAAGCACGATTTTGAACTTCGCTTTGCTAGGGTATTTATAGCACTTCATGTTTCGCTGTTTTCTTTCTGGAACATCTAGATCTCAAGACGTCAATTTGAAAAATTGACCGCAAAACTCTATATAGCTTAATTTTTCACTTATTTATTTGAACAGCAAATTCTACTCTACCCTATTGGAATATTTTTTATAAATTTTAACTATTGTCGATCCTCAACTTTAAAGATTAAATTGGCCTTAGCTTATGGCAATCTTGTTTTTCAAGAAAAAACAATTACTTTTTCATTGCCAAAACGACTAATTTCGAGTTGCAATCGTTTGATGAGTAGATTTGAGATTGGATGAAGAAAATTGCAAGTACGACGAGCAATGCAACCGAACGGTTGATTCGACTGTGTGCCTGATGGATACCTCATTTAATGTAACAGTTTGCCAGTGCGAGGCAAATAGGTTTCAGTTTTATGGCAAATGCTGTAAGTGTCCATGCATACCTCTTCTCATTTATGTATTTATCTGTGCTGTTGCACGTGTTTTTTTTAATTACAGGATGTCATTGAACCTAAGTTCAAAAGACCCCCCTCCCCCACAAATCCTTTAAAAATTATCAAAATTATATTTCGCAAGAAACGCCGAAAAATAGCTTTGTTTCGCCCCTATTATCAATTTGTCAGCACGTCTTTTGCCTTCAAAATTTTTCGGACCTTCAGACCCCTAGAAGTTAGGTGCTGCGCTGATATGTACGGCAGCGTAATTCCCATTGAGGCGGCATTTAGCTATCAAACTTCTATGAATATGATTCCTGTATTGTATACATCGACGGACATGAAAAGATTTTTTGTTGGGTTTGAGGAATTGGAAATGGAAATGTTGGGAGTTTTTTCACGGCTTGAATATTCACTCTAAGGGCAAACGAGCAAATCACAGACAGGCACGTAGCTGTGAGGTGATAGAGGGGAACTAGTCCCCCAAAATTTTAAAAAGTACGATTATTCTCTGTAAAAGTCCCCCAAAAGGAAACAATTGAAAATCCTTTAAGCGTAATAGAAAGACCGTTAGAATGAATTTTAGCATGCTTTTGAGCTGATAGGCTCCAATAAATTTTTTATTTTTTTCAAATTATTTCTTGTCCAGCAATTAGAGCTCGCTGAGAAACGCTCAAGTATATTATTATGTCTTTAAGTATTTCCTGAGATATTTGACTTCAAAGTTTTACTCTCCCAATTCAGGAGGCCAGCTACGTTCCGGATCATAAAGGAAAAATTTCGCACCAAATTATTTCTGCGTAAAGCGTCATTAATTTACAGGGTTAACTGCATCCGTAAAACTCAAAAATTCTTGACGGATTCGTATTTGTTTCATCCTGGGTAAAAAGTTTGCAGAGCTTTTAAATTAAGAGTTCCTAAATATAGGAAAGTGAAAGGATTTGTCAAATATGTTATGTATATTCAAAATATCTTATTCGAGAATGCACCACACCTGAGCATGGGAAGGGGTTTTGGACTCTTAGAGTCCAGATAATCCCCATAGATTGAGGCAGACCTCCCCAAAATTTAATTCTTAATGATCTTTTTGCAACTTTGGCCCATCACATCAACAGAACCTTGTTGTTGCCTACGCTTAAGAATCACCGTTAATTCGGTTGAAAATGATTTTCATTCTGAACGTTTTCTTGCAATTTCTCTTAATATCTTTTGCATTGTGCAACTTCGTTCTAGGGAATAAATGCCCATATGGAACTATTGCAAAAGGACGGGCGTGCGTTGTTATAAAGTTCAGGAAGGTGAGGGCTGAAGGTAAGCTGTTATTGCTTCATTTGCATAATTTAATTCGATACAGTTTGTCTAAGTTCTTCAGGTCTAGCTGAACGACTTCTGCGCTTGTTCAATTTGGACAGCACCACATCGGAAGCAGTTAATGTTACTAACACATTTGAATGATTAACTATTTAATATAACATAATCTTTTTATGTTTGATGACTTGGAAAATAATTTGTTTCTAGAAAATGTCGCATCGCTATAATAATAAATTTTAGTAATTTGAAAGAAGAATTTTCATTAGAAGCAGGATGGAAAGTGAAAATTCTTACTTTAAAGTGTAGGCACCAAAAATTGATGTTACGGGACAAAAACTATCCTTTTCAAACGTTTTTCACGGTGTCTGCCCTCTCCATAGGAACCTAAAGATTGCGAGAAAATGCAATGACTTTCAAAACTTAGTAGTATGAGACATGCATACAGGAGGCTGCGTGTGGTTCTGGCGTCTCAGCCACACGTGAGACCCCTAGAAATCAAAATACCCTCTTCAAAATCCTTACGATCTCCAGATTAGAACAATTGTTTCTCTCGCGATTTTTTCTGCCATTTGAAGAGAAACGTCTAAAAATAATATTTTTGCTCATATTTACCGGTATTCTTTGATATCTTTAAAACTTTTCGCTGTTTGCTTGAAACAGACCATAAACTGTTGAATAATGTAATTTCAGTAGGTGCGCCATATGCGTACCACTTTTTAATATCATTTTGGTCTCAACACAACTTCGAACCCCCACCCCCTTCGCTAGAATGGCCGACCTAGTCAGGGCCCGGTTGCTCGACTCGACCATTAGTTAATGTTTACCTTAACGTTAACGGTCACCCTTAACGCAACCATTAATTAATGGTCGCGTTAAGTCCGATTTGCAACTTAACGGAACTATTAAAAAAATTGGGTTGCTCGACTCAACCATTAAGCTCGACTTAAAGGGAAGTCTAATGGTCGATTTAAACTTCGGTTGCTGGACTCCACCTAAGTGCAGCCATTAATTAAGGCTCAGTTTTTTAATGTCTACCTTAAAACCGGTTGCTCGACTGAAACCTTAACGCTCCCATTGAGCGTTTAATGGTTTCTTTAAGGTAAATTGGGTTGCTGGGCTTCACCTTAACGACTTTAAAGGTTTTGTTAAGGTTCATTCTTTAAGGTAGGTCGAGAGCTACATTAACGAACTCATTGATTGTCTTTCACATTGAAAAATGTCGCTTCTTCCTATCGTTCCGATTTTTAATATTATGGCAAGTTCTCGCCTATTCGAAGCCAAAAGAAGTCCTTTAACTAATTTCAATGACGACGAATTTTTATGACCGATTTAGATTTAGCAAGTTATCCATGATACTGAAGATTTCATAACAATAATATTAGTTTATCCTTTTTGTAGTTGCAGACGAGGCAACTATGAGCGCTGCCTACTGACAATGCGAATTGCAGAAAAATGGCTGATACAAACCTCATCTTTACATAAATAAAAATTTTTTTGACTATTAAAATTTTCCAACTACATAATTTTATGACAATTAAAACGCGGTTCTTATAGAGACTTCATGTATGCAATTATCGTTTTCACGAGATACCTCAATGATTACATTTCACACTTAAAAAGTGAAGCTTCTTCCATTATTCTTTTATTTAATAATATGATACATGCTCGTCGATCCACTGTCTAATGATAATCCATTGGTTCATTTTAATGACAATAAATTTTAATAAAGATTTTATTCCGGTATGGAAAAAACCCGGATTTGAAAATTTTGAATTTGGGCTTTTTTGGAATTTTTTGGGTTTTTTTGGGTTTTTTGTGCTTTATTGGGGTTTTATTGGGTTTTTCTGATGGAAATGACAACTAGAGCTACATAAAGCAGCTAGGAATACTCCAACAGCTGCAAGACACGAGACAAACGAAGAGCAACAACTTTATTCAGCTAATATTGAAATCCAACAACAAAATGGATCGTTCACTGCGGTTGCCACTTATATGTATTTATCTTCCTCTTCAATGCTCGGACATTACCAGATTTTAATCGAAAAATGCACTGGCTCTCTAAAAAAATTAGGATATAGAAAAATTGGTCGAACTCAGAAAAGTGTGGGCTTTTGTGGTGGCTGAATAAAAGCGCTGTGTTTTGCAGCATGGGATGGCAATTGTGAACTAGGGGCTGAGATTTTTGAGCATGGCATTGTGTTCACCAGACTGAGATTGGTTGGTCTTTACTAGTCGAAGGAACGGCATAAAGCAAACAAAAAGAGATTAGAAATACAATTTGAATCACATACAGTATTTATTCCAGTCTATCTGAAAAATTGGCAACCTGTGAATAAAATACACAAAACCCAATGATTTTTTGCACCCAAAAAACCCACAAAAAAAGCCAAAAAACCAAGATTAAAAAACCCAGCCTTGCCAACCCTGATTTTATTCGAGAACGAGTTTTTTCAGTTGGCTTCTTCATTTTCTTTAGCTGTTGCCGAAAATGCGCTAAAATCAAAATTGTAGTTCCCTATTTTTATTTCTCTATTTTTTTAAATTCCCATATCATCGCAAGCAACCAATTATGTTTTACCCAGACTAACGAGCGTTTTCATTTATTTTCTTAATAAAGTGTTTCGCTGTCACTGCAATCCATAATCAGCCGAATTCGAAGCAACACCAAAAGTCAAGCGTTATAAAATAGAAGAAAATTCGAATTTTCAATGACTATGGTTCTCAACGTTTTATATCTATTCGAATTTTCAATGACTATGGTTCTCAACGTTTTATATCTATGTATTTTAACCAAAACATAAAAATTCTCATGAAATGCGTGTGAACTTGACACAACCATTAAACTTCCCTTAACACAACCATTAAGCTTTGGTACCCTTCAACTTCCCTTAACAAATGCTCGACCATTTATTAATGGTCAAGTCGAGCAACCCGATTTTCACGAACCTTAACGAAACCATTAGTTAAGGTTTTACCTTAACGTTAATGGTTTCGTTAAGGGAATCTTAATGGTCGTTGGCGTTAAGGTGGAGTCGAGCAACCGGCCGACCATTAAAAATTAATTTTTAATGGTTAGCCTTTATTAAGGTGAAGTCGAGCAACCGGGCCCAGATCGGCCATACTGTGTATCTTTATTCTAGAACCCTAGAATAGAAAATGAAAGGTTTTCGAAGCAAAAGGAGGCAAAATGAAGGCTAAATACCGTTGAAAACATTTTCTTGGAAAGTGCTTTAAATTGGGCAGAAACTGCAGATTAACATAGTTACGCTGCTCGAGCATTTATACTAGCGTTTGATGCTAGTTTAATCGAAACAACTTAATATCTATTCCGCGGACTGGCTCATGACGCCCCAGATAGGAAAAAAGTAAAATCCGGAAACAGAAACGAAGGGTAAAATCCGGAAACGGAAACGTAAATATATTACTGTGCACACGGTTCCGTTGGGGGTTTCTCCACCCGGTGGGTATTCCAGAGTAAAAAGACCGGGGTTCCCTAGGTAGGGCCCATCATGGGACACTCCCGAACCCGTTTCTGGCAAAATTTCTTTCACTTAAGGGGGTTTAGGGGCTCGGAAACGAGGTACTCCTTTATTCCATAACGTGAAGCTGTCCCCGCGTCCACCGATGGTTTCTTCGCCATAGGGTAGTCCAAAGTGCCGGAACCGTGTTCCCGAAGTAGGGCCAATCAGGGCGAACACTTCAACTCTATCTCCGACAAAATTTCTCCAACTGAAGGGGGGTTTAGGAGCTCGAAAATAGAAACCCTATTATACCATAATGTGAAGCTGACCCCGGTTCCGTAAAGGGTTTCTTCGCTCTGCGGATACTCCAAAGTGCCAAAACAGGGGTTCCTAATTAAAGTCAATCAGGGTGAATTATTCAACCATGTTTTCGGCAAAATTTCTCCCACTGAATGGGGGTTTAGGGCTTGGAAACGGGGTACTCCATTATTCATACGTGAAGCTGACCTAGGTTCCGCTGGGAGTTTCTCTGCCCTATGAGTAGTCTAGAGAGCCGGAACCGGGCTTCCCCAAGTAGGGTCCATCAGGATAAACACATCCAACCCCGTTTCCACGAAAGTTCTCCCACTGAAAAGGGTTTAGGGTGTCGGGAATGGGGTACCCCATTATTTATATGTGAAGCTTACCCTAGTTTCATTGGGGTTTTTTCACCGTGATGATATCCAAAGTGCCGGAACGGGCGTTCCTTGAGTAGGATTCATCAGGGTGAACACCAAAAACTCTGTATTCGGCAAAATGTTTCGCACGGAAGGGGATTTTAAGGGCTCTGAAACAGGGTACCCCATTATTCATATGTGAAGCTGACCCGCTCTCGTCGGGGGTTTGTTCGCCGTGGGAATAGTTCAAAGTACCAGAAACGGGGTTGGGGTGTTTATCCTGATAGCCTCTACTTCGGGAACCCCTGTTACGGCACTTTGGACTACCTCCAGGGCGGAGAAACTTACAATGGAACCAGGGTCAGCTTCACATAACCCGTTTCCAAGCCCCTAAACTCTCTTTCAGTGGGAGAAATTTCGCCGGAAACGAAGATGGAGGTGTTCACCCTGATAAACCCTACTTGAGCAACACCGATTACGGCACTTTGGATTACTCTCAGGGCGGACAAACTCCCAGCGTGACCGGGGTCAGCTACACATATGAATAATGAGGTTTCTCGTTTCCGTGCCACTAAAGCCCCTTCAGCGGGATGAAATTTTGCTTGAAACGGAGTTTGGGTGTTTATTTACCATATTTACCTACTTGGGGAACCGCGGTTCTGGCACGTTGGACCCCCCTCCTGGACGGAGAATCCACCAACGAAACCGGGGTCAGCTTCACAAATGAATAATGTGGTACCCCGTTTCCGAGCCCCTTAATTACGTGTTCAGTGGAAGAAACTTTGCCGGAAACGAGGTTTAAGGTGTTCACTCTGACGTGCCCTATATGATGAACCCTGTTTCCGGCATTCTGGATTATCCTCACGGCTGAGAAAGCCCCGAAGGAACCGGGGTCAGCCTCAAATATGAATCATAAGGTACCCCGTTTTCGAACCTTAAATCCCCCTTCATTGGTAGAAATTTTGTCGAAAACGGAGTTGGGAGCGTTCACCATGATGGCCTTACTTGGGAACCCCGGTTCCGGCACTTTAGGCTACCTCCAGGGCCGAGAAACCCCGACGGGACCGGGGTCAGCTTCACATATGAACAATGGGGTACCCCGTTTCCGAGCCCCTAAATTCACCTTCGGTGATAGAAATTTTGTTATTAACAGAGTTAGGGTGCTCACCCCGATGGGCCTACTTGAAGAAACCGGTCCCAACACATTGGACTATGTAACCCTAAAGCGGGAGAAACCCCAGACGGAACCATGTGCACAATAATTTGCGTTTCCGTTTCCGGATTTTACCCATCGTTTCCATTTTCGTTTCCTGATTTTACCCACAGCCGGCTCGGACCTGTCATGCTGATCATCTAGGTCGCGCTCATGAATAACTAAAATCCTTTGATTAGTCGTGTTTTTGGTTTACTCACCAAGCGTGCTTTAAACTAACAATATGGCATCTATTCGTAATCAATTCTAAAAAGAAATTTTACTTCTGTGATATCATGCATTGTTTGTAAGCGAAGATAGCATAAAATGGGGCAAGTAACGGTGCCGAGGCTCAAGGCACCGGCCTGTGTCAAAATGACAATGGTGTCGGTGTCGATTGTTAAAATGTCTGGCATATTAATTTGTCTGGCCGGTAACTATAATATATGTCAAAGTGTCCGGATCTAGTTCAAATGTCCTATTCTTAAGAGGTAAAAAGTGAGCGTTCTTCAATCCTCTCCTTTAACAGGTACGTAGCTGTACGGGGATAGAGAGAACTAGTCATTTAAAAATTTTAGGAAGTTTGGATATTTTTCACAAGGGACTCCTACAAGAAAAAAAAATTCAAAAATCTTAACCGCATCTTAAGTATCGCCAAAATATTTCAGCACACACTGAGCGCTTCGTGTTGGATTTACTCTCTTTGTATAATTTTTTCTTCTAAAGAGCCCAAGTTTGAGTTTTTGAATATCGAATTCATCGTAAATTTTTTTTATTTTAAAAAACAAATTTTTAAGTTGAGTTCGCTGAGAAGGGTTCTAAAACACTAATTATTTTAGCTTATCTACAAGCAGTTGT
The DNA here is from genome assembly GCA_036768485.1 of Mermis nigrescens. NCBI lineage: Eukaryota > Metazoa > Nematoda > Enoplea > Mermithida > Mermithidae > Mermis > Mermis nigrescens. The sequence continues at coordinate 1,335,024 of JAVLUZ010000191.1, forward strand.
TGAGATATCCGAGTTCGAAATTCTAGTCCCCAAATTCTGGAGGCCAGCTATGTGCCTGTCAACTAAGTATCTTCCGTCCTTAAGTTTTGCATTTCAAAGCAAAAGTTGATTAGTATTTAAGCATTTTTAATTTTAACTTGTTTAATAATGAAATATTTATTATTTATTATCACTATTTATTATTTATTATTTATTAATTATTCTCAATTTTATTGAATTGGTTTTGAGCGTATTTAGTATATGTTATGCGGAAAGGTGGTGCATGTTTATATCTTAAATAAAGTTCCTTTCTATTCTAATATAATTTCGCCTTTGATTTTCATCGATTATTTCTTTATTATTTATTATCACTTATTTATTATGTATTATTTATTTATTATCACTATTTACTGAAAGAATTTCGAAATTCATCAGAAGCTCACAAAATAATGGCTGAAAACACAAAAGTTACAGTATGATGGTCTTCCTGGGCCCAGTTGCACCAACGACTTGTAACTCATAACTAGCTACAAGTTTGAAGGAAACCAGTAACTAGAGTTGCACCAAAATTTTTTACAAGTAAATCTTTAACTAGAATATTAGTCATTCCGGTTGCACCAAAGTTTTAACAAGTAGTTTTTTAATGAGTATACTAGTTCTCATAAACTAGCGTTTTTTGGACTAGTTTATCAGCTTAAGTTGCACCAAAATTTTATACCAGTTATTTTTCTGCCAACTTGTTAATAAAAAGTGGGTTTTTTCTACTATTCCGGAGGGCACCGTTTATGCGTAACTAGTAGATTACTTTTCGTGATAATGCATGCAATTTCGGATTCATCGGACAACAGAGATGTGGAAGACATTGACGTGAGGAGGAGACTACTTAGACCGCGAGTTAACTTTGATTTGGACGATTTTTCTGAAAGATTTCGGTTTTCAAAATATATAATCACGGAGATCATTCAAGAAACCGGTCATCTTTTAGCAGCTAATAGCGATAGAAATTTCTCGTTGGAACCGAGAAGAGCAGCTGCTATTGTGTATTCGTTATTTGGCCTCTGGATCCTTTATGCAAATTGTTGGGGATGCACATGGGCCGCATAAATCAACGGTTTCGCGAAAAGTACACAAAGTTGTAACGATTCTGAATAATTATTACTTTGATAAGATAATTAAATGGCCTCAAAATATCGAAACTATTGTGAATAAGTTTTATCGAATAGCAAACTTTCCATGCGTCATTGGGTGCATTGATGGCACTCACGTACCGATCAAATCACCAAGTATCAATGAACCGCAATACGTTAATCGAAAAGGCTTCCCATTCTTTAAATTGCATGATGATTTGCGGTCCTGATTATAAATTCTATTACGTTAATTCGCGATGGCCCAGAAGCGTTAATGATGCACGCGTTTTGCGCAAAAGCAACGTTGCAAGTAAGATTGATACAAGTTCATAGAAAGAGACTTATACAGGGTGGCCCAGAAAACACTCCTTTAATAACTCTACAAAGGATCACTGGTTTTTTTTGTACGAGCTACTTTGTATATGACAAAAAGTTAAAAAAATATCTTTGTACGGAGGAATTTTTCTTCGTACATTCCACTTTTTTGCGTTTTTTTTTGTGTATTTTCGACCTTTGTTCCGATAAGTTTCTTTGTATCATGCACAAAGAGCCCAAAAAATCTTTGTACGGAGCCTAAAATCTTTGTCCCGCCCGTACAAAAAAACAGTGCCCTGTAACGATGCGATTTTTAGTTCAATAGACAGTGATCGACCGGGCCTACGGGCCCAGGAGTTTTATTTTAAGGCCCGATTCGAGAAAAAAAATGGGAACATATGGGTTTCTCTTTGCGTCGGCTTTGTGTGGTACCTTCACAATTCGCTGAAAACTCGTATTTTCCGAAACAAATTTTGTAAAGTGTTTCTACACGCTTAGAAACGTCAAAAAATGCAAAAAAAGTTATAAGGCATTTCTGGAGAATAATGGCTTTAAAGAACGTTTTTCCACAACAGAAACATTTTTTGGACCATTTCCCAATTTCAGGAACTGTCCGTTGGGGGAAAACAGTGAATGGAAGTCAGCCTGGTACTTTTAGAGTAGGTAAGTATTTTAAAAAAAGTGGTGCGTTTTACGAGTTTTTTTATTTTGTATAATGGGCTAAAGTTTGCTGATAAATAATTTAAATTCTATGCTTTGTTTGCAGAAGCAGGTCTGCATATTTTTTGACATGTTTCCGGGTTTTGTTTTTAAGTAAGTTATAATAATGTTTTGAATGACTACGTTTTTTGATGGCGTTTTTCATGAAATACTGCGGCAGAATATTTCTTGGTCACACTGCATAAGGCATGTTTTCATCAAGTTCTTACTCATTTTAAATGTTACTGTTGGACTGATAACTTTTTTTCCCCATAAAGTGCAGTCAACAACAAAGTATTTTATCAAATTCTCATGCTACATAATTGAGCAAAATTATTATTTTGTACTAATTTCGTTTTATTTTCCGGTAAAATAAATTTCAGGATTCGATTTGAGGAAAGCTGGCGACCCATACCTGGTGCAGTGTTATTGGGCGATTCTGGATATCCTAACAACGACTGGCTTGTTACGCCGATTTTAAAACTAGATACACAGATGACTAATAATGAAAAAGCTTACAATAGGGCTCACAAAAGCACCCATCGAATTATCGAGAATTCGTTTGGAATTTTAAAAAGACGATTTTGCCTGCCTACAGTTCTTACGTTTAAAGCCTGAATTTTCTGGTGAAATTGTAAAGCTATGTTGCATTTTTCACAATATCTTATTAGCAGTTGATGATTATAATCAGGAAGATTTGCCATTTAATGATGATCAAGATGATAATGTCAATGTTCAGAATGATGCTCCTCAGCGTCGTAATCTTATTGTTCAAACTTTTAATTAGTAAAACCGAGGTTTTTATTTAACACACTGAAGTATTTAACTTCAATAAACAAAAAAAACGTACTATATATTTTCCAAAATTTTTTATTTTTAATATTTTTTTAAAACAAGTTTTAAAACAAGAAACATGAACTTTCGTGGCTTAATACAAAAACTGATACGTATTTTCCGACATATCTGTGGAATTACATCCGTAGCTTGGAGGGAGCAGTTTCACTTCGGCTCAAAACATTTGGCGAACTGTTGTCGCCGAGTTGATTTTGCAACAAACGTATTTCCAGTTGAGCCTTAAATTCCAATGTTTCTGCCAATTTGATTTTCTTCTCTAAATAGGTGTTAGATAATTTCAAGTTGGCGATTTGCAAATTACGTTTTTTATTCTGCGTTGGACGCCGTCCAATCCTCCGATTCATTGTTGATCGATGAATAATTACGCTTCTTTGTCATTTTGTTTTTCAAACAGGCACTGTAAGGAAAAAATTCCATTATGAACAAAAACCAGATACCGTATTTATTGTGTTTTTGCTGCGTCGTTTATTAGAGGCGCTGTTTATTAGAATAAATACGGCGCCACCATAAATTTTTAATACGTACTTAGTGATTCAGAATTTTGATGGAGTTAAAAGTAGACTATGAGTGATAAAAAAGTTCCAAAGGGAAGGGGATTGGTGAGAACAAATAGTTGTAAATTCCAAAAAGTTCCAACAATGCCGAAAATAAGCTCAATAACGATTGTTTTCGATGAACACGTTCGTAATTCGGTGATCACAAAATATTAACAACATAAAAATGAGTAAAATTTCAAACCGAAATTCTAAAATGTTCAAGTCCCTTCATTTTTGACCAAGAATCATTCCAAAAAATTCGTAATAAGCATTTTTATTCCAAAAAAATTGTGGTGCATTATGTAACTGTAAGCACCTGTGAAAACGTCATACACGAAAACGTATGTTTTCTGTACCTAGATTAAAAGTTAATTACAGTTATCAACTTACCTCAAAGTGGCTTCGGTCGGTTCCGGGGTATATTTTGTAGTATCAACTGACAAATATTTGTCGTCTTTATCCATCGATTCCGTAATTGACAATCCGATAACTGCAGCAGATTCCGAACCAATTATGCTGATCACTTTCTCATCGACTACTGACCAACCGCCGTCCTCATTCCCTTCACCAGTGCTTTGTAACTTATCTCTCTTTGCAATACTTGCTTTTCGAATATTTGGCCAAACGGTGTCGCGAACGTAAGCATAGGTAGCGTCGGATGAAAAGCTGTAGCCGATGCTTTTGCCGAACTCAAAACCGCTTCCCAGGCTCGAGAACGATCGTTTTTCGTCAACGATTCACTGAACTTTCCGAATAAAATTTCCTTTTTCTCCTCAATTTTCGTTAAGAGTAAAACTTTTAATTTTTCCGAATTTATTATTTTCGGCATAATTCTAAAACTGATGTATTAAAACCGCGTAGATAATCGACTGTTTACCAACGTGACTCGTAACTAGTATAAAATCGCTAGTTAAAAACCACTAGTTTTATGAGTAGGTGGTGCAACCCGATTTTTCAACACTAGTAAAAAACTCGGAACTAGTATCTGGTAACTAGTAACTAGCGAACTTTGGTGCAACCAGTTTAAACAAGACTAGTAAAGACGGCGGAAAAACTAGCTTGTAGCTAGTTATCAGTTACAAGTCGTTGGTGCAACTGGGCCCTGGCGGCCACACTGAAAAACTGTAATTCTTTAGTAAATCAGTCGAATAGGATATCATTCGAAAGAACCTTTTTGGGGCTTTCCAAAATGTGCTTAAACATTAAAAATATGACTTATAGTATGAGTGAAAAAAGAACTACTCAGAAACACGAAAAACAAAAAAGTAAAATTTAGATCACAGAAATATCTAATTATTTTGCTATTTAGTAATATGAAATATAAAAGTAAATATAAAGGATATAATATATAAAAAGCACTTTTTAGAGCCTAGCATTCTGTAAACATAAGCTAGCATAACCTTTTTTAGCAAAATAGTTTCACTTTAGAATTGTCTACCTAATACCTAGAATATGTTATTTGATTGAAAGCCATTAAGTGGTTCTTGTGTTAATCTCAAAAATTACCGTTTTACTAAACACCATAATTCGATGGTGAAGAGTTATACTTGCTTTGGCCTGCAGCTCTAGGTACTGCAGTTGCATGAGTAGCATATAATTTGTATTACTTTTTATGAAAGCCTAATGAAGAACAATTATTTATTGTTATTAGTTTTGCATAGAGATCGATGGATCAATAGTTATAAGCATAAATGCACCAAATTTTTCAGTTTGCGTGAAAATGGCGTGTTGAGCGAAACGCACAATAATAACGGAAAGCATTGAAAATGTTTTACATAATGTACATATGTAGGACTTGGTAAACTAAGGCCAAATTTAGAACTAATTCTTGGCTGATTTCGCGAAAATTTTGATGTTACGATTCAGCATCAAGTTGCTCTTGCCCCGCAATTATCTTCGTATTCTGACCGTACCTATATCCTTCTCGTACGCCCAGCTACGCGACCCGTAACAACCCAAAGCTGAATGCACTGCAGTCTTAGAGCGTGTTTGTCCTCTTCCTAACTAATCCCGGCTCAGCCTGTACGCCGATGCACATGTGATTTGAACTATAATCCTTTCTACCCGAACTCGCGCACTACGTACCCGTAGCTTTCACATAAAATTCTTCAATTTACAGAAAATTGGTGTTTCAGTTATTTTATTCAGAATGATTTTTTCGATGAAAATCAAAAGCGAAATTGTATTAGAATAGAAAGTAACTTTATTTAACATATAAACATGCACCACCTTTCCGCATAACATATACTGAATCCGCTCGAAACCAATTCAATAAAATTGAAAATAATTAACCAGCGACCTCGAATAGCGCGAGTTATCCGCTTAGTTAATCAATCGGAATAGATTGTACATACGTACGAAATTAAGCGGTAGAAAAGCGCGGAAAAATAGTAGAAAGTCGGAAAGAGGAAAGTAAATCACACGAAAGAAGTGTAAATGTAGTCGTTGAAGTCGGTTTCGCTGTGGGCGAAAATCTGCGGCCACTCGGCGCCGCAGTCGAGCAAATTTTCGAGCATTTCCTTGCGCTTTAATTGCTGAGAGCCGTCGTTGCCGGTGGGACTCGCATTAGCTAAACGATCGAGCAGGGCTAAAGGCGTCTCGCAGCTAAAACACGGCTCGTTCACAACGCCTTGCAAGCTTTCCTTGTCGTAATGATCGCGGAAAAGCTGTCAAAAGTCACCAAAATCACACTCGTCGTTAGAAATGTAAAAAATGCGTAAACTTTGCGCCGATCCACGGTTTTTTTGTATTCGGAAAAGATTTTTTCCGATGTATAAATACTTTTCGGGATCGTCCTTGTTCGCGTATAAAGATTTTCGGAAAGACGAAAACTGCAAAACGGGTCTAAAATTCGCAAAAATTTTCGGCGCCGCGCGCCTAAATGAGTAATTGCGCGTTCTATTTATCTTTATAATGGCGGAAATTGCGTATGTCAAATTTTTTGGCGCTTTGCGCCGTTTTAAGACGATTCTTAGTGATTTTCGCCTTCAAAAACCCAGAAATTAACTAAAATACACTACTAAAGTCTGTTTTTCCCGCACCAAAATCGCTACCGTATCATATTATAGTACCGAAAAATTTGTGCGCGCAAAATGTACAAAGACCCTTAGGGACCATCTTTGGACGTGTATAAACGGACCTTGTACATAAAAAAAGAAAGGGCTGATCTAGGACTCCCGAAAGGGAAGAACGGCCGACTATTTCCAAGAACAATGGGAAGTAGGTTCAAAATTTTGCCCTTCACGCGCGAACTACGAGTTTTTCGTCGGTTTACTTCGCCTACTTTTATTGAAAATCGCTTTGAACAAAATTATTTAATAGAATTTTAAAATTTGCGACAATTTATGCGGAATAATCTTTGCGCCGAAAATGCTGAGAAATTGAGACTTAGAGAGTCGGAACACCACTAGATTTTGTACGTTCGTATTGTAGTATTCGCCACGGAGCGTCGAAAACTCGGAAAATTAACGCTTAAATATGCTAAAATAGCCATTTTTACTCTTAAAAATTTATAAAATTAAATTTTAAATTTGGAACTTCGCGTCTGAAAATTTTTAAGCACTTCGATTTCCGATAGACTCAAATCATTGCAAATTACGTATCCATTCTTTAATTCGCCGACTACGTTTGGCCGATGGAGGGAGGGAAAGCGGCTTCCCCTCAAAATCCGCCCCAGCGCAATCATATAGTTTAGATCGTTTCATTGCTGGCAATACGCGATCTATTTCGGAAAATCGTTTTTGAATTAATCAATTCGAAGGGCATCAAAAAGCGACATTTGTAAAGATCGAACGCCGCTTATTTCGCTTTGAAGCAAAATTAAGTTGAAAAACTGAAGAATACTTTCAGACAATGTCGGTTGAGCGAGGTCTATTCTCACCCCATTGATGGCGATATTACGTTGATTCGATAAAATACTAGAAATAAAATCACAAACGCGCAAAACGGACTAAAACTACCCCGACGGAACTTTGTTAGTTTTTAATCGCGTTTTTATATAATCTGCGTTAAATCGATGACTATTTTTACGCCGCATTTACTCGGGCGCTTTTTGCGGCTGCGGAGCCGATAGAACGCGCGTCTCACCTGCATAAAAGTGGGCTCCATGCTTTCGACGACGTAATGAAACGCGGTCTTGCCCGTTACGCTGTCCTAAGAAAGTAAAGTTGGTAAGAAACTTTTTCATTCGGATAGAATAAGCGACGACCGAATAGCGAACTTTGCTGAATAGTTACTTCTTTATTTTTGTATAGTTACTCCGCATTAAAACGCGTATTTAAAGTTGTTTTTTTTACAAACGTCGCATCGCGAACTTTCCGAACGAAATAGCTCCGCGAGAGTTTCCCGGCTAAGATGAAAATTACGTATAAAGATCACACCACCATACGTGGGCAGCAAGAAAATTCTGGGGGGGTGCAAGATTTTTTTGAAGGTCGAAAAATGGCCTTAAAAATGGTGGTATGGCGATAAAAACACCATTTTTCGACGTTTCTCATCAAGCACTATCCATTGGCATCAAAAAATTGCGAAAAAAACGAAAAAAATTTTCAAAAATTGAATTCTGGGGGTATTTTGATTTCTGGGGGGGGGGGGTATTTTGGTTTCTGGGGGTGCATACCCCCCAAACCCCCACGCCCAGGTGTGCACACCACCCGTCTCTTTCCTAAAATTACGTCAAATTCATCAAATTCAAAGGATAAAAAATAATATAAAACTCATTTAACGCATTTAATACCTTTCTCCTCTGCCAAATATTGCTAGCCGAAACAAGTTTGATTAAATATATCCAAAGAAAGAGCTATTTGTAGGAATGTACGCGAAGAATAAATAAACTAACTTTAGCTACTTCCTTCATTCTATTAACCGTTATACCACGCGTAAGGACGCTACGCTTAATGCGGGCGAGAAATACATTAAGTTTAAGACGCGCGAACCCGCTTAGTATTAACGCATCGAATACATATTCTTACTAAAGATATTTACTCTTAAATTACGCACGTATTATTATCCCACCGGCGCGCTTGATAGCTCGTACGAAACTTAATTGTCTTCCCATCCGAAATTCGTCCGCTCATCAACCGCTCGCTTGATTTAAAAAGATTCTAAACTTTTGGAAATGGTTTTCGGTTTTTTCCGCTATTCCACGATGCCAATAAATAGAGCTTAATCGGAAATGTCGAAAAATGACTTTTTTCACCAACATTTCGACCCTTTTTCGACCCCTAAAAATAGACAGATCCAAGCCGGATCCTCGGAATTTACGTCTCGCCCGCGCGCGCCTTTAACGTAACGCGTGCGAAAAATAAGCGAAGGGCTCAAAGACCGTACGCTAGCATTTATATATTTATCAGCAAAGAAATAAAATACTTTAGAATAAACCGCGCTAACCGATCCATCGGTTTATATTTTTTAATGTTTCAATCAATCAATATTCAAACAGCGGCAGATCCTAAGAGGGCGGTAACGCGCCTTCCTAAAAACAGCCAAAAATAGGTCTAAAAATAAGCTCTTCCATCGTCGTTTTACGTCGTCTAAGTTTTTAAGAATACTTTTGTCGCCACTTTATTTGAAAATTATAAAATTCCTGAGGATCTTGCTGAAAAATCATTAAATTTGTTCGATTTTAGCAAAAGTCTCACTCGAATTTGTGATATTAGAGGGGAGGAGCTTAGAAGCTTAAATAGCTAATTGACTTTCCTATATTTGTGACATTTAACCCGAAACCTTAAGAATTTTTAAAATTTATGCTTGAATAAAACTCTGCTAAAAAAGATGTTACTGCTCTTGAATTCGATTTAAAACCTATGCCCATAGCAAAGATAGGTGGGCGGCACCAAAGTTCTGGGGGTGCGAGATTTTTTCAAAGGTCAAAAAATGGCCTTACAAGGAGAGGTATGGCGAAAAAACACCATTTTTCAACATTTCTCATCGAGCACTATCCATCGGTATTAAAAAATTGCGCAAAAAACGAAAAAATTTTCAAAAATTGAAATCTGGGGCATATTTTGATTTCTGGGGGGTATTTTGGTTTCTCCTGGGGTGCATACCCCCACCCCAAACCCCCCACGCCCAGGTAGTATGGCTCCCAGGCATACATGCATATGAGGGGTGAGCGGCATAATAATCCCCCATGAAGAGTCAGCCGGACAGGTACTGTACGGCGAATTTGAGCTGATGGAACGTTTTTTTTGCATCATTTTTGAGGTCAAAAGCAGTAAAAAGATCAAAATTTTTTCCGGCGCTTCGCGCCAGATGAATACTATACTTTCAAGTACTTTTAACTCAGAAAGCATCCAAAATTGATTTTTTTACATTTTGTTATGTTAGAAGTGATATAATGCTGTCAAAATGGACTAAAAATGCTTTTAAAATGCGATTTTACCACGAAAAAACGTTTTATAGGCTATTTCGACCATTTTGATCGTTAAAACAGCAAATAAACAGTGAACGTCAAATTTACTCTTTTGTATTTTTGGGATTTCACCCCCCTGCCGAACTTGACTGTGTGCACCTATGCCCCAGGCCGTCAAAAAAGTAAATAAAGTTCATTAATAGGTATTATCCGGCAAAAATTTGAGAAATGATAATCATTGACAACCAAAAATCATAGCGAATTACTCATCCTTTCTCGATCTCGCCGACTAAATTAAGTCAATGGAAGGGATACCCAGCTCATGTCTTCAAAGGCTCGTAAAAGATACTTCAGGAACTAGATATAAAGAAAAGCCGCGCTATGTCTAGCAAATCTATAAAAACTTGTAGATATTTAAAAAACTTGGATAAAAAAGAAGAAGACAATCAATGTAAGCTGCAATAATGCCGCCAAATATTTACGAGACGCTTTAAGTCCGCTCCAGCTTTGAGCAAGGTCTCCACCACCGACTTATTGTCTACGACTATTGAGCTATCGTCGGGTCTTCTGCCGTGATTTTTTAAAGCGCAGAGCAAAGGAGTTAAGCCGGAAATACGGATTTCTGGATCAAGCTAATCCCTTCATAGAGAACTAGGCAAAAGCATTAATCGAGGGTCAACTAGCTACGCGTATCGGTTGTTTAATTTATTTTCTTAATATATTAACGGAAAAGTCATTTTTAGCTAAACCTAATTTTTTGAAATTATCGGTAGATGGCGAGCGAATTCTATTTTAGAATTTTGCTATATCTGAAACGGAAAATTTTAGCCGTGATTCTATGATGAAAAATGCAAAAAAACAAAGTCTTTCCGCAAAACGGGTGCAAGTAAAAAGGCTGCTTAAAAACATATAAAATTTAGATTATTTTAGGTCAAAGAATCTAAAATTTTCCTGCGTATGTCAATTTTTCACTTAGATCGCATTCTATGGATTTCCAAGCTTGATTGTTCGAGTGATATTTTTATCTTTGAATTACGAATTGACAATTTCACCGCTTACTCATTATCATTTTCTCACTATGTTCAATTTCTACTTCTAAATTTAAATTATTCAACATTGCTGCGTTTTCTATTACAATTTTGTTTAATGAATTTAAAACATCGTACGACTCGAAATAAAGTAAGTTAGTTACATTCAAATGTCCAAGTCATACATGATCTGGGGGGTTCGGCCACCTCCCTCCCTCCGCCAGGAATGTTTCCACCCCGTCCCCAAGAATTCGTGATTTTTCGGAAGTTTTTAAAAATTTCCGAAAAATTCGTAGAAAATGTGAATTTTCAAGCGTTTTTAGCAATCTATTTACTCAAAAGTATCAATTTTTCGGCGCTTCGCGCCATTTACTCACGTTTTGACTATTTTGTTCAATTTATTCGATTTTTTCTCCAGAAAGATAGAACCTCGTCAGAACCGCAGAAAAACGATGTTCCTAACGCGTACCCGCCATTTCCGGGTACGGGTCCCGGGCCATTTCGCGGGAGAATGACCTCTAATTTTCGGCCAAAACCACCTAAAAACGG